>JAXCGZ010000193.1:0-90000 GCA_037179515.1 Halocaridina rubra
GTGACTTTTTAAATATGATACTTAATGCCACTGATATTGAGTTTGCGCATTTTTTAAGCACACGAGGGGATATGTCATCAGGACCTGTAGCTTTATGAACATCTAAATCCATCAGCGCTTTGCATACCTCTGTGGCTGTAAGGTTGATGTTCTCTAATACCGGCCCTTGAGCTTCTATCACTGCAATCTGAGGGGGTGGGGGATTTTCTACTGTAAATACTGACTGAAACTCCTTGTTCAATTCTTTGCAGATCTCTTCATCCGTCTCAGTGATGCTTCCATCCGCTCTCTTTAGCCTTAAAACCTGTTCTTTTACCTCAGTTTTCCTTTGATAAAGCTGTGGAAAAGCTTGGGATTTTCTTTAGCCTTCCTGGTGATGTCCCTCTCATAGTCTCTCTCTGCCTCTCTCCTTTTACTTAGGTAGTCATTTCTTGCTCTTTTGTAGGTTTGCCAGGCATTTATGTTTTTTCTCCTCCTATACCTTTTCCAGCATTTGTCTCTCCACTCCTTAGCTCTTTTACACCCATTATCGAACCATTTCTCTCTGGCATGAATTACACCTACTTTGGTGACAGGTATGCAGCAATCTACTATCTTCCCATATTTCTCACAAAAGATGTCATACATTTCTTGTACAGATTCGTTGTAAAATAAGGTTCTCCAGTCAAGAACTGCAAAAAGCTCATTTATTTTGATGTAATCTCCTTTCGGATAGTTCCTCCTCATGTCCTCAGTGCCTCTACTCTCAGGCAGAATATCTTTAATGATATACTCCATCAACAACTCACAGTGGTCACTCTTTCCAATTGGTGTTTCATACTCAATTTTTTTCAATATCCAACACATTATCTGTGAACACTAGATCAAGCAGTGATGGCTCATCCCCACCCCTGGCCCTCGTTGGTTCCATTACATGTTGGTGTAGGAAATTCCCTTGTACGCAATCTAGGAATCGTGCCCAAATGAGTCCTCACCACTGTGTGGGTCAAGATTTATCCAATCTATCTCTTTATGATTAAAGTCTCCCATAGCCACGGTATATGTATGTATGTATAATCAAAATCCTACATTTTTTTCCCGTGCCATGTTAACAACTGAGTTTATGACTTCAATAGTACCTATATGACTTTCCTCATAAACTTCAAGCCTATTTTGGTTCCTTGGTGGGTTATATACAACAGTTATTATAATGCTCTCTGACCCAGTACTTATGCGAGCAACAAGAAATTCCTTGAACTCACTTTCTATAGCCAAGTTTATTTCTTCAACTTGAATCCTTTTACTTATGAGCAGTGCTATCCCTCCACCAGTCCTCTCAGATCTTTCAACCCTTAGTATTCTGAAGCCCTTAGGAAAAACTGTGACACTGTTTATGTCCTCACTCATCTTAGTCTCTGTAATTGCTACTATATCTGCCTTACTGTTGTGAATCCTATCTTTTAATTCTACTGCCTTACCAACTAATCCATCAGCATTTGTGTATAACAATCTTAATGAGGCCCCATCCCCTGATCTTCTATCATTATCCTCTTTATCTCCCCTTTGTCTGGAAGAACTCTGAAATGAAAATTTTTCTTCTCTTCATTTCTTTCATCATTTAACCTTCTTGCCTCTTGCAACAAGTTTTTGATCTTTCCCATCTATTCCTGTGTTCTGTATCGTCTAATGAACAGTTCTTTGATTTCTTGAAGGTCTTTTAGACTTTTTTTTCTCAACAATATTTCCCTACATGTTTCCCCTCTCTCAAAGGTTACTTTTGTTGGTCTCGGCTTTCCTTCCCTCGAATAATGGTGATGTTTACAATATCCTCAGGACCGCAAACTACTCCAAGCTTTCTTATCAGGTCTACAACCCTGATAAGAAAGTAGTGATTACCTAACTGTGTGATTACCTAATTGTGATTACCTAATTGTGTTTACGGGAAAGAGCCCAAAGCTCGTATCTTCCCGTCTCCTGATCGATTCCATTTTATACTTAGTGATACTTATCATACCTGTCCTTAAAACTATGGATTGAGATAGCATTAACTACCTCCTCGCTTAGCGAATTCCAATTTTCAACTACTCTTACACTGAAAAAGTATTTCCTTACATCCTGCAAAGAAGTTTTCTTACCAAGCTTCAAACTATGACCTCTAGTTCTAGAGCCAGCCATATCAAAATGTGTGTGTGTGTGTGTGTATGTGTGTGTGTGTAAACAAATACAAATCATAAGAAAAATGCATATCCTAAAGTAAACAAATATATAAATAAAAAATAAAAAAACTTAAAGATGGTAAAACGAGCTATAAAGAGTATGAGAGCCATGATAATCCACTTACTCTGGCAAGCCTATAAAGACAATTGCATTTTCTCGGCTTTTAACCTTTCAACACCTGGCACTCACCAGCAGTCACAGCGCTATTAGGGGGTGTACACGAAGCACTTCTCCACAGCCACTGTACACGAATTTCTTTTCTCTTTTCATATTATACCTGCAGAACAAAAATTTCTGGCCTTAGTAGTCACCGTGGCTCAAGCGGTAACGTCTGCAACTCTGAGGTGGCAGGTCGAGGGTTCGCGCCCCGTCACGGTCTGAAGTTAGCAAGGGCATGCACTCAGGGTAATGATTACATCTGCCAAAACAAGCCCTTCGCAAGAAGGCAACCGTCCTAGCCCTTGGTAGAAAAGGGAGTCCGTGACGTAAAACCGAAACAACAGACATATCTGGCCCTTATCAGTGTCCAATTTCGTGAAGATTCTCTTCCACCACTAACCCAGTACATCTCAAATGGTGGACTCACTAAAGCTGTTGACTTGAGCAGAGATACTACCACACGAGGGAAACCAACTGTTGTTCCGGTTTTACGTCCACGGACTCCCTTTTCTACCAAGGGCTAGGACGGTTCCTTCTTTCGAAGGACTTGTTTTGGCAGATGTAATCGCTATCCTGAGTGCATGCCCTTGCTAACTTCAGTCCGTGACGGGGCGCGAACCCTCGACCTGACGCCTCAGAGTCGCGGACGCTACCTCTTGAGCCACGGTGAGAGGAGATACTATCACACGAGGGAAACCAATAATTAACCCTTTTTTATCACTACTGGAACTACCGAAAAAAAAATGTGAAGTTTAATTCTACTACTTAGAGATGCTTTTGGGTTATAATACAATTTTACGAGGAAATGAGAGAGAGAGAGAGAGAGAGAGAGAGAGAGAGAGAGAGAGAGAGAGAGAGAGAGAGAGAGAGGAGAGAGAGAGAGAGGAGAGAGAGAGGAGAGATGAGAGAGAGAGAGAAATATATATATATATATATATAATATATATATATATATATATATATATATATATATATATATAGATAGAGAGAGAGAGAGAGAGAGAGAGAGAGAGAGAGAGAGAGAGAGAGAGAGAGAGAGAGAGAGAGAGAGAGAGAGAGAGATTCAAATATAATCAAAAGTAAAATAAAAAAGAAATGACAAAACTGTAAAGGAGAGAGAGAGAGAGAGAGAGAGAGAGAGAGAGAGAGAGAGAGAGAGAGAGAGAGAGAGAGAGAGAGAGGTATCAATAAGTTCTGATGCAACAGATCAGGATATCATTCATAAGCAATACACATATCTCCCCTCGTCAGAGGCTTCGCGTTGCCATGGTGATCTCTCGCGTAGTATACTTAGTGACAGTAAGATGCTAGTGTGCTTATTGTTGAGGTTGTTTCTCAGTGATCTCTCTCTCTCTCTCTCTCTCTCTCTCTCTCTCTCTCTCTCTCTCTCTCTCTCTCTCTCTCTCTCTCTCTCTCTATTCGACTCTTATGAAGACCTAGATTGGATGCTATGATTAGCAAACAAAAAATAGGCTTTTGAAATCTATTTTCAGATTTCACAAATGAATTTGAGATCAAAGAGAACCATCTGTAGGAGAGGGCCTTAGTAAAGTAATTCCTCCAACAAAATAACACCAATATACAGATTTAAAAAAAAATTATATATATATATATATATATATATATATATATAGAGAGAGAGAGAGAGAGAGAGAGAGAGAGAGAGAGAGGAGAGAGAGAGAGAGAGAGAGAGAGAGAGAGAGAGAGAGAGAGAGAGAGAGAGAGGATTTGTTTATTATTTAATTATATTATTTTTTTACTAATCACAATTCAAATATACAGATTTAAAAACTTAATTAATTACGGTAGTAGTAATGCTTGAGAGAGAGAGAGAGAGAGAGAGAGAGAGAGAGGAGAGAGAGAGAGAGAGAGAGAGAGGAGAGAGAGAGAATTACTCATTAACCATTACTAATTGCCTAAATCAGTGTGAAACACGTGTTTGAGAGTCATTAAGTCAAAGATCGTTTTAATTGGGAGGATTAAACCTCATAGGACGAGTGAGTACTTCAACTGATAACACAAAGAGCACTTCCATTGATAACTCAAAAAAGCGTGTTTTACGTCACGGACTCACTTTTAAACCAAGGGCTAGGACGGTCGTCTTCTTGCAATGGACTTGTTTTGGCAGATGTAATCGTTACCCTGAGCGCATACCGCATGCCCTAGCTAGCCTCAGACCGTGGCAGGGTGCGAACCCTCGACCAGACGCCTCAAAGTCGCGGACGGTACCGCTTGAGCCACGGTACCAACTAATAATAATGTTCCGGTTTTACGTCACGGACTCCCTTTTCTACTAAAGACTAGGACGGTCGTCTTCTTGCGAAGGACTTGTTTTGGCAATGTAATCATTATCCTGAGTGCTCACCGAATGCCCTAGCCAACCTCAGACCGTGGCAGGGTGCGAACCCTCGACCAGACGCCTCAAAGTCGCGGACGGTACCGCTTGAGCCATGGTGACTACTTTGATAACACAAAAGTACCTTTATTTGCATCTCATAAAACAAAAGTAATTCGGTATTCTTCATCTGATAACTCTAAAGTACCGTTACTCACTTGATCTGATAACACTAAAGTACCTGTTTTTATTTCATTTGATAAAACGAAAGTAACTTTATTTACTTATGGTGAAAATATAAAAGTGTAGTCACCGTGGCTCAAGCGGTAGCGTCCGCGCCTTGAGGCATCAGGTCGAGGGTTCGCGCCCCGTCACGGTCTGAGGTTAGTAAGGGCATGCACTTAGGGTAACGATTACATCTGCCAAAACAAGTCCTTTGCAAGAAGGCGACCGTCCTAGCCCTTGGTTGAAAAGGGAGTCCGTGACATAAAACCGGAACAAGTGAATATATAAAAGTACTTTATTTTCGTCTCCCGATAACAGGAAATACCCTAAATTTCTTTCTCTTTATGATTGTGACACCAGAAATGGACAAAATAAATAAATCTACCCTCATCGGGCCTGGGTACGAATAAAATATAGAGAGAAACAGGTGGGGAGTGCTGTGACTTGACAGATGGGAAGGGATAATAAGACATGTGTTACTAGCGGGTGTTTCAAAACGAGATACGCAGGGGAACAAGGTGAGTTCAAGTCCCTTTAAATTAAAAAAAAAATGTAGAGCTCTTAAATTCCATATCCAAGTCAATTAAATTCTATAATATTACAGATTAAAAAAGGTAGACAAAAAAATATATATCCTTCAAATTTGCATCCACTAAGTTTATTCAACAGATATACTCAAAGGGTTAAAGGTTAAAGGTGAGATTAACTACCTATCAAAAATAAAAACCGTTTATATCTCCTAAATTCTGTATCTGAGTCTATTGCTATGTTCTAGGTTGGCTCTTAGCACCAATCGCCCGTTGCGATACTACAGCTGAAGGGCTTTGTGTATATAAAGTAGACTGTCCAAGACAATTCCATAAGTCTTCCTTCAGTTACGGTTCTCTTTCTAGGCCTACATCAACACCGAATATTCTTGGATATTCGTTACACACGTCTTATTATCCTTTCACATCTGACAAGTCACAATACTCCCCATCTCTGTTTCTCTTTATGTCTTCTTCGTTCTCAGGCCCGATGACGGTAGATGTATTAATTTTCTTTGGTCCCTCCAGGTGTCACAATTTTAAATATATATATATATATATATATATATATATATATATATATATATATATATATATATATATATATATATATATATATATATATATATATATATATATATATATATATATATATAAGAAACTTTATATCAAAAGGGAAGAGCATGAAACAAAGGCATAGAGAAACACTCCCTTAAAATTTCGAGTCTACGCTATTATCTTCAGCCGGGAAACAAATTCAAAACCTGGACAAATTTTGAAGTTACCAAACTCGGTAACACAATCACTCCAACTACTGAACTCTTCTCAGAAAGTGAGGGGTTCCCAAACCTTAATGCAATTATGAGCAGACAGGCGTAAAACACATGGCTTTGATCAGTGGAAATGAGATTAAGAAAACTTCTGTGTAGGAGACACCGAAATTTCAAACCTTATTATCTGCAAGATTAAATATGAGGGAAGGGAAGACATTAGCGATTGGACAGTTGCATTTTTTATCCCTTTTATGAGTTACTTTTAATACCCATTCCAACAGAGGCGGATATGTAAATATTGGAGCTGGAGTATTAAAGTTGGATACCCTTCCTAACGCCCCGCGGCTAGGGACCCATGGAATAATTCGATATTTTAAACAATTACACATGATTGAATTTAAGTCAATCTGCTTAAATTCATTTCTATGAAACCAGAGTCAATAGACGGGATAATTAAAATACTCTCGAGTCGATAGACGGGAGAATTAAAATACTCTCGAGTCGATAGACGGGAGAATTAAAATACTCTTGAGTCGATAGACGGGAGAATTAAAATACTCTCGAGTCGATAGACGGGAGAATTAAAATACTCTCGAGTCGATAGACGGGAGAATTAAAATAATCGTTAACCATAAAGCATACTGCAAGATTTACCCATATTCCCAGTAACAAAACGGGATCATAAAAATATTACCGTGTGTATCAACGGTCATTGACCCTTTTTTTTTAGTAGCAAAGGTAGATTCAATTCCCGAACAGTGGAGTGGCTTTATATGTTTTAACGATGGTTAAGTCGGTAATAAGTATGAAAAGCCCTTGCCCACCCCCTTCCATATCCCATTACAGTATATATAAATATTCTCTGGCTCTAGAAACGAACATAACTATAATGCAACAGAATGCTTATGAAAGTCAGAATTATTGTGGCTCTGTTTACATTCATAGCATAGAAAATAAGAGAGAGAGAGAGAGAGAGAGAGAGAGAGAGGAGAGAGAGAGAGAGAGAGAGAGAGAGAGAGAGAGAGAGAGAGAGAGAGAGAGAGAGAGAGAGAGAGAGATTATTTTTATTTTATTAATTTATTGCGCCAAGGCGTCAGACATTACATGAGTTCATACAAATAATGCTTCAAATGGATACAAAACCAAGAGTTGAACATGGTTTACAGGGAGGTGTACATATTGATAAGAGAGAGAGAGAGAGAGAGAGAGAGAGAGAGAGAGAGAGAGAGAGAGAGAGAGAGAGTTCAAACATATTAAACATTGTCTTATTTTACATCTATGTCATACTGTCATGTCAAGTCTTTCATACCAATTGCAAAACTTGAAATTAGTAAAATACGTAATTGTGACCTATGTAGGCACGTCATTTTCGAAAACCAGGAAAACGATCTCGTTTTACAGTTTTCAAAACTTTGTGGAGTTTTCGTTTTCTATGGCTGTTGATCATATAATAGCTCATACAGATATAAACAATTGCAAAATTGTCATTTGTGCATGTCCTATGCAAAAACAAAAAAATAAATTATTTGTATTGCATACATTAAATTTATATGAGCAAGAATGTAGTAATGAACCTTAAGCAGATCTGGGAGTGCCTACTGGCACCCGTCCCAATGTAATGTAAAAAAACGTTATTTTGGAAACGTTTTTTGAAAACCTCGAACACGCTGTTTACAAGAAGTAAGAATTTTCAACAGAACACGGAACGGTTCATTTTTCAAGGTCCATTAAACTTATGATATCGCAAAGCATTCTCAAAGATAAAATTTCAATTTATATATCCTCTGAAATAGACTACAAAAATATAATTCAACCAAAATAGACTGGGTGATAATACAGAAAGTGGTTCTCATAAAATGTACTTAACTGTAGCCTAACCTAACCTTACCAGGTTTGATTAGCATAATTTAGGGAACAATAGACTATAATTAAGTTAGACAGCATACTATAACAATCACGTTAATTTAGAATAGAACCTGAATCGAAGTATGGTTATTTATCCCTTCCGAAAGAACTTTAAAGAACTTGTTAACTTTTTTTTCTTAAGTACTGGAGACTTATTTTTCGGTGTTAAGCCTTTTAGTGTTAAAGAAAACTAGTCTGGTACATAATGAAAAGCGAAGGACATAGCTTATCAACATTATATGGGAAAGGAACCCCTTTAATAGGCTATTCAGCTTAATGAGGCAAAAATAACCAAAATTTACCTAAAAAAAATATTCAACAGTCCTTGACACAACAGTACATATCATTTGGCATTTAAAAAAAAGGATAACTTCATAATGCTCCGGTTTTACGTCACGGACTCCCTTTTCTACGAAATAAAAAAACGAAAAATACAATGGACGATGAGTTGTCTTACCAAAACGTGTTTTCCTTACCCATTCTTGAACAACAAAATAAATATTCTTATTTATTCCAGGCAATAGACCATGTCTTACATGTGAAAAAAATCGGTCATTCAAATTAATTGTACAAAAACCGCGAAAAAGCGGGGTAAAAACGCATTGAACACATACCTTAGGAAAAATGGAAATGTTTACAAAACGTCAACAAAAGCTGTAACCTTCCCCAGGCCAAAGATGCGTCCATTTTGGAGTTACTTCATGGCTAAAATTCTTGCTATTTAAACACAATAGATGTCAAAACACAATATAAAAGAACACTGGTGTTCTCTTCTTAATTAGCACCAAAAAATACAAGCGTAAAGTAGCTTCGAAACTTGAATATTTCCAGCGCACGCGTCGAGACAACGGATGACAGTTGCTTTATTTACTATTCTTCTTCTTCCTTTTTTAGGTTCTTCTTATTATTATTATTATTATTAGTAATATTATTATTGTTGCTGTTTCTACTGTTGTTGTTCTTGTTATATTTGGTCAAGTTTTTTTTATGCACCCCTTCAAATTTTTTACTTTTTCCTGATGTCTTTTGAATTAATCTAATAACTGCTTTTCTCGGAAATCACTATTTTATTGGTGGGTGGCAGTGGGTACCTATATAACGTAATCTAGCTAACCAAACCCAACTCAGTAAACCTAATCTAATCTAACCCAACTAAACTACCTCAAATTTGAAGCCTTACATACCTCAACAGGGTGAATTTGGGTGTTTAATACAGCAGCGAATTACATTTCAGGAAGTGATGGTAACACTGATTTCTCTGGTAAGCAATGGAAGAAGTGGTGACATTATTATTATTATTATTATTACTATAATATATATATATATATATATATATATATATATATATATATATATATATATATATATATATATATATATATATATATATATATATATATATATATATATATATATATATATATATATATATATATATATATATATATAATAATAATAATAATAATATTAATTATTATTATTATCATTATTATTATTATTATTATAAACTGCACCTCCTAAGGTTTTCCATATAAGGCATACTGAATGTCTGCCCCTGAAATCTCCTTTTCCATCAAAACTTATTTCCATTTATTATTTTTTTTTTTTTAGAAAAAATATATACTGCATATACAACAATGAAGCAAATACAAAATTCCAACTTTAAATCGATTATATGACCCATACAGCACGGGTCGAGGTCTTTACTTGTAGGTCTTCTGAGTTTTATGATCATCAGCACTCACAGCTCAGCCAAAACTTCCAAGGTTTCCAACACTGAGTATGACTTGAGTCCAGTGACGAATGACAGTACGATTCCATTTTCCAGACTTTGACGTGACAGTGTGGTGTTGAAGTGAAAAAGATACGTAGACAAGTTTAAAGAATGAATATAGAAAGACCATAAAATAATTCATATAACGTACTAGTAATGCCTTAATTTACATTATCAGTCTTGGGAGTCTTAATGCTGTTTAATTCAAAGATGCAGAAATAAAATTCCATTGGCTTGTTTAATGCATGCTATGAAATGGTGAGATGACAAAATGCATTTATTCACTAATGTAGCCATAGCAAAATAAATTCTTGTCAGAATTCTAGCAAATCTGCGATTTCCTGTGCTGGTTTATGAAAAGTACTTTTGTGCAACATATTTGAATTTGCAATGGCTCGTAGAACATTAGCCGAAGCGCATGGGTTGGTACTAGATTGGGGACCACAAGGAGGGGAAGATGCACCTTTTATACAAAGACTTTGGCCAGCAGTTCTAGCAGGAGCTTGCGAGGGAAATGGGCTCGCAGTTACATCAAATATGCTGGATAATCTCTTAGGCTCCTGTGCCAGAGATTGTTTGAATTCAAGAAAACGAAGAGAGGAGATGGTGGCCGCATTTACTCCTATGTTAGAGGCTTCAAGTGACGTACAAAAAGCGACCACTGATCTTGTAGAATCTATTCTACAATACCACGACAAGCAATTAGTAAATAATGGAGGTGTTTGCAGATTAGGAAAATTTCACAATGTGTTGTATGTAGCAACATCAATTGCTGTCGAGCAAAACCTTCAGAATTCGAAAGTTATATCTTCTTTGCTTAAGACATTATACTATTGTGAGCATGGTTTGGATAGACTGGTTACACCTGCTGTATTAGGACCTAAAGTTTCCCATCTACTGAGCTCCTGGAGGGCTGACATCGACTCTGCAGAAGAAGCAAGACACAGATTGCAGTTTTTTGTAGATCATGCCTGTGCAGAAAAATTAATGTTTTCACAATCAAATGGACCATCTTCTAAGCTCCTGGACACCCCTTTAGCCACCATGCAAGGAGCATCACCTCTGTATGCAGCAACACAAGCTGGTGATGAGGATGCTGTGCTTTTGCTTCTTCAGAATGGTGCCACACCTTCTCTCGGAGGGGAGTTATGCCCATTCCTGATGGCCTTACGCAAGCTTTCCTCTCACGCTCGAGCAACGATTGGGCAGATGCCACCGTGTTCATGTCCGCAAAGCTTGTGTCCATGCTTTGTAAACCACCCAATAATATACCCTCCAGTGTTTAGGTGTGCTACAGTTGTTACAGAGTGCCATGGGAGAACAATATCTTGTATGGGACTCTGAAATTATACATCCACGATTGTTAATTGATGGCATACTGAGTAGCAAACCACCCTCACTCAAACACTGGGCTCGCTATAGGATACGCAAGGAGCTTGGAAAACACTGGGCATTACCCCAGGGTACAAATATGCTGGGATTACCAGATTCACTTGTCAGTTATCTTGATCTTCATTGTATATAATAGTTATTTATTTCAACTTCAGCTCTTTCATATGAACTTTCACTTTCAACTTCAGACTCGCTTGATTATGAAAACAACATTATATAACAATAGGTACTTAATAGAACTACAAAGTGATGTGGTCGAGACAAAATAAGTAAAATTTTGCAGTTAGAAAAACATATACAACTTTTCCTTTTCGGTTTTCTTCTCTTCTATACAAAACAATATCCTTTGAGCTATTTGATAAATATTGACAGGTAACTTATGAAATAGTCATGATGTTTATGATACGTGACATACTTTATACACTTCTTATTAGAATAAAAGAAAATCAAGATATACAAAGCTTATTTTCCTTAAGTTCCATATACCAGTAATGTAGAAATAATTACATTAAAAATATCATATAAGAATGATTCTTGAGAGTTGCTCGATATTGATAATATCAAATATTCAAGAATAAATAATACTAACAGCAAATGTATCCCATATCCTGTTGGTCAGTAAAGAGGAGCAAAGAGAGAGAGAGAGAGAGAGAGAGAGAGAGAGAGAGAGAGAGAGAGAGAGAGAGAGAGAGAGAGAGAGAGAGAGAGAGAGAGAGAGAGAGAGAGAGAGAGAGAGAGAGGAGAGAGAGAGAGAGAGAGAGAGAGAGAGAGAGAGAGAGAGAGAGAGAGAGAGAGAGAGAGAGAGAGAGAGAGAGAGAGAGGAGAGAGAGAGGAGAGAGAAGAGAGAGAGAGAGAGAGAGAGAGAGAGAGAGAGAGAGAGAAGAGAGAGAGAGAGAGAGGGAGAGAGAGAGAGAGAGAGAGAGAGAGAGAGAGAGAGAGAGAGAGAGAGAGAGAGAGAGAGAGGAGAGAGAGAGAGAGAGAGAGAGAGAGAGAGAGAGAGAGAGAGAGAGAGAGGAGAGGAGAGAGAGAGAGAGAGAGAGAGAGAGAGAGAGAGAGAGAGAGAGAGAGAGAGAGAGAGAGAGAGAGAGAGAGAGAGAGAGAGAGAGAGAGAGAGAGAGAGAGAGAGAGAATATATACTTCATCACACCCAAACACGATGAGGGCAGTTCTCTTGACCAATCCCGGTATCACACTAAAAATAAAAATCCTCATCTTCATCAATTGTTCAGTGACAGAAAAGAAAAATTCAGGGTGTAAGAGACTGCCAGTCCTTCACATCTCCATTCCCTTAGTCCGCTCTCATGACACAAAGAAAGTACCAGGGTTAAAACAATATGATAATCTATCTATACACATAGGCCACATTCCCCATTTAAAGATTGTGCCCTGCGGGCCAACAAGGGAAGGTCCGGTCACCCTCAAGGGAGAATATCAACAACAACAACAAAGATTGTGGCCGGTTCATAGTAACCATCTATTCTCCAAACTACCATTTAAGAAGAAGAGAAAACAACACTTCAGCCCAATGGAACCCACTCATTACCATAGTTTGGAAAAGAATATGTAGTGCGAGTAAGAAAGAACTATAAAAGACCTAAGACAATATTTACACTTAAAAAGATCCCATAGCACAACAACAACAATACTACTACTGTAATAATAATAATAATAATAATAATAATAATAATAATAATAATACCCACCACTTACTTCATACCATATAAGAAAACTGGCTCAATACTCCCTATATGTTACAGTGATATTGAGTAAATTACTTCTTAATGTTTATATGACAATATTTCAGACATGTATTTAAAAATGTCACAAAACGTTTAAAAAAAAAATGAGAGCTTTAGCAAGTACAAACTTTGCCTTCTATCTATTTATTGATCCAGGGAAGCGAACATTCTATGGCTTCACACGTATGACATGTATCATCTCTAGGTACAGTTACAGATCTCACATGCAAAGATAACCCGAGTTATTGGGTATCTCTAGTTAACATTTGGCGATTAGTACAGTATTTGGGTTTGTTATTTTCCCTGGTACTAGTATACAGTAAGTATAGTCATAGCTTGGTTAACAAATAGTAAATGCTATAAAAGTTTATTTCATCTAGGCACGATAAGCAATAAGATGACTTTACCATGAGAAATGGCTCTCTGGGCGTCAATTTATCGAGGACTCCCTTTAGCCTGAGAAATTAGAAGCAACCCAGGACACACATTACAGAAGACTGCACAGCACCATACCACATATGGTAAAAACACAACATACACTCCCTGAGAGATCTGTGGGAAAGCTCGGGATCATCAGAGGCCTTCCGTATGGACACGAGCTGTTCGGTAAGGCAGCTTAGACGACAACAACAGTAACAACAGTCAAAAAAATGATGACTATTCCTGCTCTGCTAACAAGAAGTTTATATATTGCATAAGTAACAGGTTGCAGTTAGGGACCTCTATCCAATATAAGTGATAACTGGAACTGTTCCTTAAATAATACTTATAGAGGCATTTATATGTAATTATTGGACAGACTGACCTCACAAAAAAGTAACTGTCATTGAATGGCTGACAAACAGTATATACTGCTCTAGTTATTACTCCAAAAGACTGTCTGCAATTAGAATATATGACAAATGGATGACTGAACGTTACTGAAAACACAGCAAATTGTTTTTTGACTTCCTGAGCAACTATCATTCTATTAAACATAAATATGCAACAATAAAAAGTTATAAAATCAGACAGTACAAGGCACACCAATGTAATTTAGGTTAGAATATACTGTAAGGTAAATACACAAAAAAGGCAAAATTATGAATACGTACAAATATAGAAATTTGCTCCTAGCCTTTTCCCAATTTTCTTTTTTAACAGATTATATATTCATGGCATCTGCGGGCCATATTAGTTCAGAGGTAATGTATGAAAGTCAGAGTGCAAGTATCGTAGGTTCGATCCCACTGGGAAGTGTTAAGAAAGGCATCCAGCCTTAATCCACCACTTGCAACATGTCTATGTCCCCACATTCGACTTCAGAGTAATTTTGACACATAAAACATATCGGTCAATAAGGAACTACTTATGACACAAACAGGTGCAATCATATTGATTGCACCAACTCCAACACATTTGTGTCCACACCTGCTAGACTGAGGACTAACTGCAACACATAAAAAGGTGCAATATTGATAATCAAAGGTATCTAATATAAAAGAAGTAATAGATAAAGCTCTATTGACAACTAGCATAATCTTTATTCATATTTTGGTGAAAGTATTTCAAATATGAACGTTTTGAAGATCCAGAGAAATTCCAGTACAGACTGGTTATATTTGCACAACATCTGAAAGTTATAGAAAATTCATAACTCTACATTGTAACAATGGTTGAAAAGACATTCACACTTAATAACACAACAAAGTTTCATCTTCATATCAAAATGGACATGGAATGAACACCATTGAAAACAAAGTAACATGAAAAGGTGCAACATTTGTAATGTACGAAGTTAATACTGTACTTAAATAATAAGAGCAAATTAACCAATTCAACAATACTCATATTACACAAGTATTAATTTATTATAGTATAAAAATTCACATAATATAAATCAAATATTGCACATACTAATAATTTCAATAAGAACTCCATAACCTAATTAACAAATAAACTCTTTACATACATATAAACATAGTGACAGTGTTTACTTCATGGAGAAAAATAATTACATTAAATACGTACCAATATGGAAGTCTTAAAACTTTTAGAAAATACTGATGACTAAGAGAACTGAAGATTGTTTATCCATGTTTTGTGACAAAATATGTGAAGTCGACAGAAGATTCAATTGAAGTTATAAGAACCACATATTACATGATAAAACAATACATCTATTACACCACAAACTATATTATTTTCCCCTTCTAATTTACTACCATGAAACATAAAAGGTACATCTGACAATGCTTTAGCAGCTTTTTCTTCAAGAGATGATCTCCACGTCTGGGTCCTGCGAGATTTCGGCATTAACAACACTGCCACTGGTGTCATCCGTGGATGCTCCAAAGCGCCTTGTGATACCTACAACAGCGTCAGCAACATTGCTGGCACCATTGGCTACCTGGAAGAGGGTCGTCAGCTGCAATACATATATAGCAATATCAGACACATGGTAAACTTACTATTACTAGACCACCATAAAATGACACTTCATTCTTAAATGTGTTCAATAAGCACCAGATTTGAAGAAAAATATCAATGAATTATAAACTTATCCAGAATTACTTTCAAAATGAAGTGTCAGCTTAAGTTCTCCACCAATTTTTGAGTGATCAAATACATAGTAAACGTAGATGTTACAATACAAAATGCTACACAAGATCATGATACATGCTATATAGACCAATCAGCAGAATTTATCAAAGAAGTACTGTACACTATATACAAAATCAATTCAAAACAAATTACTACCACATGCATTAGAAGGGTTAACAATGACTTAGGTTTGCTAATTCACTATGAACAGGACTTTCCACAATGCTACTCCAGATTATTTAATTACTTAAGGCTTATATTACGAGTATTCAGCTTACTATATACAATATTATTTGCAAATTAATAATGAACACATGCATTAGGAGCGATAAAACTGATTAGCTCTATAATAACAGAGTACTTGTTCAAACAATGCAGTTCAAATACAGGACTCCAAAAACTCTACTTCAGGCTCATTCAAAGATGTAAATTGAAATTGTGAAATATTTGTTAGTAAATACATCAATAAACAAAACTACCCATCAAAATGAGAAGCACTTAAGTAACATTATTGCAAATACCTATACCTGAATTGCCAAATTATATTGTTAAGTTGTTCAACACCAATAAATTAGTAACAAACAAATACAAAAATGAATATATGTCCCATACATGCAAAATGAGTAACAAAGTTTATAAAATACATATACCGTATCATATAATTTTCTTAGAATTCATTTAATACACAAAAAAAAAACAGAAAAAAAGCATTCATAAATGGGAAGCTGCTTAAGGTAAAATACTAAGTAATCAAGGATATTGGAGTGAAGATAGCAGACAATACCAAGCAAGCGTTCCAAGTTACTCTTTCTTGAAAAAAATATTCAGCTTGAGAACTAACAAATATTTCTGGATTATAGAGAATTGGACAACAGTAGGTACTTAAATCATAATGCAACGTTGCATGTATCACCATTGGTCCCCATTCAAATGAGGGTGGTCACAGGCATATTGGAGCTGCAAGATGAAGGCTAAATGCCCTTCCTACGCCCAGTGATGGGATTGAACCTGCATAAGTTACCCACTGACGGGCACTAAATGAACTACTGATGCCCCTGATAATAGTGCATTCATATTTTTCTTAATATATCCGCTTCTCTGTATTAAATTGCAGAGGTCTCCCGCTATTACATTTTTAATATTTTACTAAGAGCATAATGTAATGCTATATCAAAAGTATGTCATCTCATATGAAAAAGATAATTAATCTGCTTACTGCTTACTGGTAAAACTAGGCATACTTCAGAAATATTTTAGTTAGTCATAATTAATACAAGACCTTGTGGGAAAATTAGAACATATAACGTTAAAATTTACTTCTGATTGGGAATGCAATGTTTTCCCAATTCTGATGTAATTTTTTTACTTTTAAATCCTTTAACTGTTAAGTGAATTTGATCTTTATACAATGATCCCTCATCTTATACTGGAATTAGTTCCCCAACCTCAAAAATTCCGTATGTTCAATACCCTTGTATAAGTAACTATGCATTTTGTAATAACCTATTATCAACCTCCGGTACACTTCAAATCATGCGTAGCTTACTGTACTGTATCAAAAACATTACCTAATACAATTTAAGTTCTATGTAAAAACAGTAAACAAAACTTGCTGTAGATTAGCTTTTTAGGAGAAAATGTAATTATTTTTTTATTATTTTCCGAATGGATAGGTTCCTAACTGCACTGTTTAATATTGCATAAGATGTGGACCCAATGTGCTGAGTCTCTTCATTATGCAGCGTTCAACACCGTACCCTAGGCAAAACGTAAAGGGCTTTCCTTTTTCATTATTGTTTTTATAAGTAAAAATTATACTCTACTTACTTGTGTTGCAACATTCTTAATTCCATCGGTAGCTGAGTTCATGATATTCTTGAAAGTACTGTCGTCTATGTCAATCTTGAGGTCGGCGTCATTGCGCTGGGTGCAGGTGCTGTGGTCAATCTTGTCGAAGTGTGAAGTTTGAATACCATGTGTAGTCATGAGACGCTTGACCTGCAAGTGGCAACAACTTAAATGATATACAATTTAAAATACAGTATTACAGTATCCTTTAATTTTCATCACTGTAACTCGACATCCATCAAGCTTTGCTTTAAATTAATGTCCTAGCAACTTAATAAGTGTTTATTCTGAAAAAACAACCTTAAGTATATGGAATAGCCTGAGTCAATGGAACAATGGCCTCTAATGATTTAAAAATAATTTACAGAATTTTGGTATTTCAAAAGACCCAGTAATAATATGGCAGTCATTTTCTTCTCTATTTGCACCTGTTATTATTATTATTATTATTATTATTATTATTATTATTATTATTATTATTATTATTATTATAATTTACATAATTTTGGTATATCATAAGACCAATAACAATGTGGCAGTCATTTTCTTCTCTATCTGCACCTGTTCCTATGTTTATATGAGTCAAATGTTTATCCCTAGCAATTTGGAAGCTGGTGGCTGGTTTTGGCCAAAGTTTTAGTGCCAAATGACCTTCCAGATACATATCATTTCCATTGAACTGAGTAGAGGATGGGTAGTGAGTTAAGCTGGATTGCCCTCCTGGTGGGGCTATAGTATTACATATTTCAGAATGTGTAAAAGTACAGAATCTTACTCTATCAACAAAAGTAGCATCCAATGTAGGATTTCGGGAGAGGATTGTGGCTGACTGACGATGGGCCAGAGTACTTATCTGTTGGCACTCAAAGATGGCACCATAAGTGTCATAATCCGTGTCGAATATGGTGTAGTCGGCTTTTCCTGCAATATCTGTTAAACAGAAGAACATTACAGTATCATTTTACTACAGTATTACCTATCTCTTATCTACACAATTTAATATCTAGCTATAGCAAGCAAGTTGGGTCTACCTAGAAATAAAAGCGAGAAAGATGCACTTTATCATACTCTTGCCCATCTACATCCTTTCCACAAGTTGTTCTGTGGTGGTCAGGAAAAATTGGGCAAAGAATACCTTCTCCATGTTCCCCTGCATGCCATAAAACTTGACTACATGGGGCAGAGCGAGGGGATTAGAATATTACTGCTGTTTGCCATTTTATGTCACTATTAATCCCTATTTAAATGGGGGTGGTTACTGACAGACTGGAGTTGAGGATTTAAGGCTGGATGCCCTTCCAAACGCCCAGCTGAGGGTTCGAACACGTGTTTATCACTTCCCAAGTCAAGCTCTCTAACAACTGTGCTAATGTAGGATATACACTTACTGTTATAACAAAATAATCTCTAAATGTATCCCATCACGAAAACCCCATTGAGCAATGTTAGCTTTAAAAGAACATTGAATTTAATAGATGTAATTTTAATGAGATGAGTTTAGTTCATCTATTTCTAACTGCATCCAAGCACGCAAGTCATGCTTTCTACATGCAGGATGCTTATTATATTAATTTCCTAAAAGTGTTTATTCTAATGAAGTTCTGTATTTTTTCTTAACAGGCCTAAGAATTTAATATATGTAATTTTAATGAGATGAGTTTAGTTCATCTATTTCTAACTGCATCCAAGCACGCAAGTCATGCTTTCTACATGCATGATGCTTTTTATATTAATTTCCTAAAAGTGTTTATTCTAATGAAGTTCTGTATTTTTTCTTAACAGGCCTAAGAATTCCATTTCTGAACTACTAATATATTATAATTTATCGATTTACTGCACAGAAGTACATGAGTAGTCACCGTGGCTCAAGCGGTAGCATTCGCGACTCTGAGGTGGCAGGTCGAGGGTTTGCGCCCCGTCACGGTCTGAGTTTAGCAAAGGCATGCACTCAGGGTAACGATTACATCTGCCAAAACAAGCCCTTCGCAAAAAGGCAACCCTCCTAGCCCTTGGTAGAAAAGGGAGTCCGTAACGTAAAACCGGAACAAACTTACTGTACAGAAGTACATGTGGATGATCCAAGCAGGATGGTTAGAGGGAATTGTGGCCAACGTTTATCCCCAAAGAGCTACGATAAGTGTTTGAAGTATGTTTGGCTAAAGGAAAATGTGTGCTTTGACTCGGTTACCTCCCATACAAGGGGCATTGCGCCCATTACATAAGTAATTATGCATGTACCAAGGCTTTCATGCTTTAGTGCATTATCAGAGAACGAATGCATAAACAAATAACATTAAAAAAAAAAAACACTAACTCAGAGGCCATTTGACTCTCATCGAAGCTGCATTGTCTCCATCGGGAATGTCCAATCTGCCTGTGTAAGAGTTGGTGTGGTCAATATTAAGTGTGTCCAAAAGGTACAACTGTCTGCCCTTGGTCACAGTTAATTGGGTTTCTGAGACACGTGTGTAGTTGAGGGTCTGACATGTAGAAGAAGAGTCAAACAGCTCGATGACATACCATAAACCCAAAAACTGAAAGAGAAAAAAGTTAAAAAAATAAATGGATAGTATTGTTTGATCAACATTTGCTTTTTCCTCTTTCATTTTACTATCGTTTTCTATGAAGGAACTGCAAAAATATATATACAAGAAGTTACAAATAAGGTCAAAATTTGTTTCATAAACCTGTCACTGCTTATTCTACACAAAATAGTTCACATATTTATATTACAAAATAAAAAAATATAAAGCATAAGCAAAATAATAAAGAAAAACATGTAACAAATAAACTCCCACCTAACATAAAAATAATTTTGCTTATAAGATATATAAAATCAAAACTTCAAAGGCAAATAATATAGGATAAATATAGTTTTCCTTTACTATAGCCAAAATAACATCAAGAGCAAAGAGACACCATAGCGCCACCAATGAAAGAACATTACCGCAGTGCCACCAGTGAAAGAGAACATTACCGCAGTGCCACCAGTGAAAGAGAACATTACCGCAATGCCAAAAATTAAAGAGAACATTACCGTAGTGCCACCAGTGAAAGAGAACATCACCGCAGTGCCACCAGTGAAAGAGAACATTACCGCAGTGCCACCAGTGAAAAAGAACATCACTGCAGTGCCACCAGTGAAAGAGAACATGACCGCAGTGCCACCATTGAAAGAGAACATTACCGCAGTGCCACCAGTGAAAGAGAACATTACCGCATTGCCACCAGTGAAAGAGAACATTACCGCAGTGCCACCAGTGAAAGAGAACATTACCGCAGTGCCACCAGTGAAAGAGAACATTACCGCAGTGCCACCAGTGAAAGAGAACATTAACGCAGTGCCACCAGTGAAAGAGAACATTACCGCAGTGCCACCAGTGAGAGAGAAAATTACCACAGTGCCACCAGTGAAAGAGAACATTACTTCAGTGCCACCAGTGAAAGAAAACATTACCGCAGTGCCACCAGTGAAAGAGAACATTACCGCAGTGCCACCAGTGAAAGAGAACATTACCGCAGTGCCACCAGTGAAAGAGAACATTAACATTACCGCAGTGCCACCAGTGAGAGAGAACATTACCACAGTGCCACCAGTGAAAGAGAACATTACCGCAGTGCCACCAGTGAAAGAGCACATTCACGCAAATTTCAAGAAATGTTTGAAAGGGTTCTCTAGTGACTTAACAGGATAATGACTAAACAAGACTGAACCACATCAAACAAGTCTCCATTTCTTGACATTAGGAGAACAAGATCTACAATTTCTAAATTAGTAAAATATGAAAAGAGTCTCCAAGAACTCTTTTGGTGACATGCAATCTTTTAAAAATGTGACATACGCATACATCATGCTTTTTAATAAGATGCTACTTTTTTTATTCTCAATGTTTTACTGTGCCCGGGCCCGATTTTTTTTTTTTTTTTTAAACCCTGGTGTCACACTCATTATCAAAATAAATTTAAGCATTCAGTAAAATAGTAATGAGAAATCTATTCAAAAACGTTATAAAGATATACACAAATAATGTATTTAAAGTACGTTATCAACCAACAATTATTTTGTTTATTTATTTTGGAGACTTCATGATAGTTAAATTAGCTAAGACCTTGGGAACTGTGAATATTATTGCTATGTTCTCAAGTACTCCCTAATCTCTCTCTCTCTCTCTCTCTCTCTCTCTCTCTCTCTCTCTCTCTCTCTCTCTCTCTCTCTCTCTATATATATATATATATATATATATATATATATATATATATATATATATATATATATATATATATATATATGAGGGGGGGGGTAGCTGTTTCTCACATATCTCCCGTAAATATTTTCGACTAAAGAATGTGATGGCCAGATGTATCTCCTGACAATAACCCTATCCATTTATCTGAACATGAGACCAACTAAGAAATGATAATAAATAATAATAATAATAATAATAATAATAATAATAATAATAATAATAATAATAATAATAATAATAATAATAATAAACCTTTATTTCCATTATACAATGGGTATTCGTAAGCAGGGGCAGGCCCCAACCCCCCACTGTACTGACCAACCACAGCAGTAACCTGCCAGTAAACAACAAAATGAGCGGTATTGCCACCAAAACTGTTCGGCTTACAAGTTACACTCGTGTGTGTATCTAGCTAACTAACAATATGGTATCCTAAGTTTACACTGCTTAAGAAATCGGGCAAAAGAATAACTCAGGGACACCTAGAGGATCACCAAAGGACCACCTGGAACCTCCCAGGGACGCATTAATTCATTAATAAAATTTCGTAAACAAATAAAAATTACATTCCTAGCACAAGGGAATTAAAAAGCGCTTTCTCCAAAACCACATGGCTCAAGCGGTAGCGTCCGCAACTCTGAGGCGTCAGATCGAGGGTTCGCGCCCCGTCACGGTCTGAGGTTAGCAAGGACATGCACTCAGGGTAACGATTACATCTGCCAAAACAAGTCCTTCGCGGCGAAGGAGGCAACCGTCCTAGTCCTTGGTAGAAATAGGGAGTCCGTGACGCAAAACCGGAACAAAACAAGTGTAACCGGAATATTTCTCTAAAACCACTTCCATTAAATCACATTTAATATTCATCAGTGTTCGAGTAACACTAATTCGCCAGAACCACCTCAAGTACATAAATAACCTCCCACTCACAAATATACCAATTTGAAACGTAGTAGAAATGATTTTAACGGATGCTTTCAATTATTCAGTGTAAAGGCTACTCAGACCCGTTGTATGGGGCTGGTCTCCCTACCTCGTCCTTACCTTTTGTCTATTAAAGAAACTTAATAGACTTTTACTATCTATCTACCTTGGCTGTCTCCTCCAATAGGGGGGTAGCCAACATCAAAAAAAGAAACAATAAGGGGATTATTTTAAGTATCTGATAATGTTAAATTTAATGTATAATTATGACATTTTTACGTGCCTTGCATCAAATGTATACTACAGTTGTCAAATACTTTAATTGTATTTTAATTATTGTTAATATTTGCGGTTATAAATAGTGTCACTAGGTTACTCCCTCTACAATTCCAGTAGAATCTCTCTCTCTCTCTCTCTCTCTCTCTCTCTCTCTCTCTCTCTCTCTCTCTCTCAACGCCAATAATCGGTCATCATTTCCTTTGGGGAATGTCAACGCCTATAGTGGGCTTAACATTGACCGCTCTATCTCTTCACCATCCATGCTGTCTACCTATTTCGTAACTAAATTTAGGTAGCTAAAATTCGAATTTTGTAACAAGGGAACAAGCAGAAAGAGAAAGCAAAAGAAATGGAATTGAAGGAGACGAAGAAAAAACAATTCTTCTCCACTCACACTTTTCACATTATTTTTTTTTTTTTTATGATTTTGACACCAGGACGGGACAAAAAATAAAAGGATAGATCTGCCCTCATCAAGCCTGGGCACGAAGAAAACTAAAAGTAAAAACAAACAGACATGGGAAGCGTTGTGACTTGTCAGATGTTAAAGGATAATAAGAAGATAGCTTTAACACAGCACATTGACAGGAAGAATTAAAGCTAATATTAATTAGTCTTGATAGTTTAAGGACAAATATTTTCGATAAAATGTGTACTCATAAAAAAGTCCTCCCTGACCTCTAAGGCCGCTTTCACACCAAAGAAACACGTCGCACGTGGCATGCCACGTGACATGCCAGTTGAAAACAAACATCTGGAAACATATGAAACCTTTCACAGAAGTGGCGTGACACATGAGACGTGTCACGCCACTCCTGTGTGAATGGTTTCATATACTTCCGGATATTCGTTTTCAACTGGCGTGTCACGTGACATGCCACGTGCGACGTGCCACTTTGGTGTGAGAGCGTAATTCGTAAGCCATGAAACTGTCTTCCAGATAAAGTCAACCAACAGTTTCACTAACAGTAGTCACCGTGGCTCAAGCGGTAGCATCCTCGACTCCGAGGCGTCAGGTCGAGGGTTCGCGCCCCGTCACGGTCTGAGGTTAGCAAGGGCATGCACTCAGGGTAACGATTACATCTGCCAAAACCAGTCCTTCGCAAGAAGGCAACCGTCCTAACCCTTGGTTTAAAAGGGAGTCTGTGACGTAAAACCGGAACAAACAAACAACAGGTTCATTAAATCTTACCTTGCTGACGGAGAAATTTTTAACTGGAGGGATTGTGGGACAGTTACCCCACCCCCAGTCGTGGGCACTCACTAACCCAAAAAGTAAGCCAAACACGAGTACCCCACTTTCGGCTCTCATTCTGGAAGATAAATAATTAATATATTAGTCCATATTCACGTCACATACTCCACTATTTAGTCATGCGACTGGTATTTTATGCTTTGCTTTCTATGACTAGGAAAGAAATGAAGAAATAACTCTCAAGTATTAAAACAAAGAGCAAAATGCATCAACGATCAGATATAATAAAAGTCTCCAACTCCAGACGTCATTATCGTTGGAAACATAACAAAAAAAAAGTCATTATCGTAGGAAATACATAAAAAAAAACCGATGTAAACGGACCTTGAATTGCAAGGTAAACGCGCGTTGCCAGGGGAAAAGAACACCCACCCACAATGTGAGTCATCACAATTACTAATGTTCATGTCTGTGTGTATACATACATACATACATACATACACACACACAAACATATATATATATATATATATATATATATATATATATATATATATATATATAAAAAGAGAGAGAGAGAGAGAGAGAGAGAGAGAGAGAGAGAGAGAGAGAGAGAGAGAGAGAGAGAGAGAGAGAGAGAGAGAGAGAGAGAGAGAGGACGATATTAACGTCGTGACAATCAAATTATTAATCAGCTGAGGTCAAAGGTTACTGACAAAGATGGGATCAAATGCCTCGTGCTCACGAAATACACTATACAGACTCATCCAAAATTTAGACATTCCGAATTTTTCTAGTTATTTCCTTGTAGCTTAAAGAATAATAATGAATCAATAATAGAAAACGTTTCAAAAGACAAAAAAAACATTTAAGTTAATTTGATATCACTTAGTATTCCTAGACATATCTCGATATACAACAAAACAATGAATTGGAAACTATATATTTTTGTATAATTAAATCTATATATTAACAAACGTATATATTGCCATATTTAACATCTGATTTCCTGTCTATAAACATTTATAAGAACACTAATAAAGTTTTACCTTATTCAAAAATGTTAGACGAGAAACCAGAGTGGATGTTTGAACCTTTTCGTATAGTTAGAAGTTTACTGAGTGACAAATGTTAGATTACAAAGCAAATATTTTGTTTTTCATTCTATCAAACAGATAACACGAGGCTACCATGATGTGAAAAGACAATAAAAGATTATTAATTATTATTATTATTATTATTATTATTATTATTATTATTATTATTATTATTATATGTAGTAGTTGTTGCTTTTATTCTTGTTACTATGCCATGTGAGTTTCTGTTTCAAAACATATGAGTGATCAATAGAAATTTCTATCACATATTTATAAGAAACCCATTGTAGACAAACTGTGCAGTAATTACAAGAACTCTATTCTGTTCTGTTCCGGTTTTACGTCACGGACTCCCTTTTCTACCAAGGGCTAGGACGGTTCCTTTTTGCAAAGGACTTGTTTTGGCAGATGTAATCCTTACCCTAAGTGCATGCCCTTGCTAACCTCAGACCGTGACGGGTACTTACAAGAACTCTATTATCCATTAATTTCTACAGATATATTACAACAAACTTCAAAGAACTAGTATTTGGGTGTTACTATAATATAACCACAGCACAAAAGATCAAATAAAAAACAAATATCAGCATGAGTAATAATAATAATAATAATAAACCTTTATTTCCATTATACAATGGGTATTCGTCAGCCAGGGCAAGCCCCAACCCCCCACTGTGGTGCCTAGCCACAGCAGTAACCTGCTAGTAAACAGCTTAAACTCTCGGTCTTGGAATGGAACCGATCTCTCGACCTCGTGAATGCGAAGCCAGCGTTACCACTGCACTAGCCAAGCATTTAATAATAAAAATTTGTCCTTCGCTCGCTTTTGGCACTCGAAAAAAACATCAAGGTTTCATCATAATTACAATCATTACTTCCCGTGTGCAGCAATAATACCATAATCACGAAATAAATAAATGTCACGGAATACATGAAGTCAAATATTAGAATCTCATAAAGATCAAAGTTTTATCTGGCAACAGTGAGAAACCTTTTAAGAAAACTTTTTATCTCTTGCAGAGAATACTTTTTCCCTTTAATGGCTTACGATCATGGCAATATTGCATACCATTTGTTACATAGGTTATGCTTTTTTTAGGTTAATGGAAAAAAACATGAAAATAGACAAATTAAATTATATGGATAAGTAACAAATATATATCAATAAATACCCAAATTACTTCAGAAGCTCTATCGTCATCTCAGGGCCTAGTCCTCCATATCTCTGGGTCCTTTGTACTTTGACTGCTTTTTTTTCTGTCAGTTATTTCCTTTGTGTGACATTACCTCATCTCTGCCTCGTCCTTAACCTTTTTCCTTCCTTTGTTCTGGTATTTTCTCGTGCCCGGGGCTATACTGATGAGGGCAGTTTTGCCTGTCCCGGTGTCACACTCATAAAAAAAAACTTTAAGAAATTATTGGTACAATTCGTTTCCAATCGAAATTCCAGGTGCTTGTAAGGCAGAGAGAGCGCAGAGCAGGAACCTGGTGACTCATCAAGGGCACAAAGGCTGTATAACTGTACTTAGACACCCTTACCTGACCCATATTTATCACACTCACAGAGTGAAGAAGATATACAGATACAGTATATAGAAGATACATACTGTATATATGTCACAATTAGATTCTGATATAGTGTTTTCAAGACATTACGATCTGACCATGATAGGTTTTTTTTAATGATTGTGACACCAGGATAGGCCAAAAAATAATAAAAATAAAACAGCCCTCATCGGGCCTGGGCACGTAGAATACATAAAGAGAAACAGAGATGGAGAGTGTAATGACTTGTCAGATGTGAAGGGATAGAATTTATTGAACGACGAATAGAAGCAGCAAATAAATGGTAAATGTTTACTTTCACACCCCTACTTAGGTTGATACGAGGTTATGTAGGGTAGGTCAGGTTAGGTTGAGTTAGGTTAGTTCATCCTTAGTTAAGGAAAGAGATGATAACTGAAATTATTATTTTGTTTTTATTTGCATGTTTGTTAAATGGTTAGTATTTTTATATCATGAATTATTATAATTATTATTATTATTATTATTATTATTAGTAGTAGTAGTAGTAGTAGTAGTAGTAGTAGTAGTGAGACTTTTATGTAATCACCAATACAGAAAAAAAATTTATTTACATAAATAAATAAATAAACAAATTTATTAACACCAAAAGATAAATAATGAAATCATATATATATATATATATATATATATATATATATATATATATATATATATATATATATAAAGGCAATATTTTGGTCTTAAAAACAATTTCAAATGCATAAAAAAAAAACCGCGATAACCCCATTGCTTGACGAGTTATTCAGATATGTTAACTATTTAGCACCTGACTCATTCTTAATTTACGCTCGCTAACACGTGATCAAATGTCCTTAACACGTGTTAATTCTAGTATTATATATTCTTAAGTTGGAAAATCAAAATCCAACATTTAATGATAAATATTGCTTTTGAAAACAAAGACATATTTTCGCTACAAAAATTTTCCTGATAAACTTATCAAACCAATTCTACAAAATACAAATGATAGTTCCATAATTGTACTGAGAAAGGATAAAAATGTCGGTTAAAGTTTTCAATACTTACTTGATCAAGAAACTTTAAATACGACTCAAAAGCACCTTCAACCACACACCGTCACCTCCAGACACTCACTGAAATCAAAATGACACTGACGGGCAGTTGTGAGTCTTGCTCCACGGTTCTCTTTGTAACAATGATGGGACTTCCCCCCTAAGAGGCCACAACCATCACGTACCCCCCTACCAGAGATGAGCAAAATAGGGTCTCCAACCATGAATACACATCCCTACGGTACGTCCCTTACATCCCCTTCCAGCGTATCCACTCCACTAATGAGCCCCCTACCTCTCCTTCCTGCGGCAATAAATACTTTTTTTTTATTTGTTTAAGATTGTGACACCAGGACGGGCCAAAAAGTAATAAAATAAAACAGCCCTCATCGGGCCTGGGCACGAAGAATACACAGAGTAAATAGAAACAGAGATGGAGAGTGTAAGGACTTGTCAGATGTGAAAGGATAATAATCCAAGAATATTCATGTAGCTGTAGGCATAGGAAAAGAACCCTAACTGAAGGAAGACTTAACATCGAACTGTCCTGGACAGACCTATTTAAGTTCAAAAAAAACCCTTCAGCTGTAGTATCGCAACGGGCGACTGGTGCCATGAGCCAACCTACTTATTGGTAAAGTGCCTATTTTCTGACGTCTCTTAAATCACAATGAGCTAAATTTCTTAATCCTGGCATTGGTGGCATCTACTGGCACTCTGTAGAAACCTAGGCACTGATCCGTTTAAATTCCAATAATATCTACATTACAGTGTGTCTTTATCTACAATGGAGAGTAAAGATTTGTTCTAGTCTACACATACATGATGCTGTGTTCACTTCAGCGGGATATTTGGTATTTCTCGCAAGCTGCTGGTTTCCTTTTCTTCAGCTTTATAAAACCGATCACAGAAATCACATCAGCACACCATTAACTGTACATAAGTTTAGAGAGAAACCTGACCTTTAGGTCAGGTTTCTCTTTGGGATATCAATTTATTTTCAACTTCCGTATTCTGTGCTTGATTTCAAACTTCTACTGTACTTATGTACAGTAAATGGGGTGCTGATGTGATTCCTGTTATCTGTTTTGAGTCAAGGACTCCCTTCTCTATTAAGGGCTAGGACGGAGCTTTCTTTCGAAGGACTTTAATTTTGGCAACTGCGATCGATATCCCGAAGTGAATGCCTTTTTAACCTCAGACTGTGGCTGGCCTTGAACTCACATCCTGACGAATCAAAAGTCAATAACAATAAAATGGAAAAATATAAATTAAAAAAAAAATAATATGAAGGTAGTAAGCATATGTAAGAGGTACCCGAAACCATTATTGCAAATATTATAAATGTTAACAACAAAAGTGAAAATAATATTATAACCTGCATGATGATAAACACACTGACATTCTTGTACTTTTAAGTTCCCTCAGAATTTGTAACATATCCTTAACTAAATATCCCAGAAAATTTTCTCACCTTTCTCACCATACGCCTGAGTAGATAGTTCTCTATCAGTCGGCTGACCATGTTTGGCCAGCCATGCGTTGCCTGAGCAAAGAGGTTTTCTTCCAGTGTCTTGCTAGGACTATCTTGGAAACCCTCCCCATTTATCCGGGCTTGGGACCGGCACTGAACTAAGCTGGCCTGCTCTACCCAGTGGCTAGGTTCCAGATAATTTTAAAGAATTTAATTATTTTGTACAGTAACGATCACTGCCATTAACAGTACCTCTTTACATGTTTAAGTTCTGTCTTCCTTGAAGAAGGGTTAGAACTGTTCGAAACGTGATCCACCACGAAAAGTTTGATTAAGTTCGCATTTCTGGGTCCTCTGTACTTTGACTGTTTTTTTCTGATGTCGTTTTCCTTTGTGATATTACCTCATCTCTGCCTTGCCCTAAACTTTTTTATTTTCCTTTGTCTTGGTGTTTTCTTGTGCCCGGGCCTTTATTGATGAGGGCAGTGTTTGCCTGTCCTGGTGTCACACTCATGATAAAAAAAATCCAGTAAATCTGTGGTTTAGCCTCCTTACTCCATAGACTCGGAAGTAGTCTCAGTGACAAAATGGTAGCGTCTTCGACTCAGAGGCGGCAGGTCGAGGGTTCGCGCCCCGTCACGGACTGACGTTAGTAAGGGCATACACTCAGGGTAACGATTACATCTGCCAAAACAAGTCCTTCGCAAGAAGGCAACCGTCCTAGCCCTTAATAGAAACGGGAGTCCGTGACGTAAACCCGGAACAACAACAACTCCATAGACTCAACAAATCACGGCATTTTTTTATTTTACAGGAATATACCTTTGGTTCATTGCACATACAAAAAAAAATCTCAACTTTCACCATATCTAACGACGACACAACACATATTGACATGCTTTCTAAGTTCATCCGTCTTATTTAATGTTGCTAACTTCAGACCGTGACGGGGCGCGAACCCTCGACCTGACGCCTCAGAGTCGCAAAAGCGATATATTAGTAAGAGCAATATATTAGTGAAATGTCAGCGTATCTTGAAGCGAAAATTGTGCGTATGACAGAGAGAGAGAGAGAGAGAGAGAGAGAGAGAGAGAGATTAAACATTTCCGGCCTCTTTTGTGCATAGCTAGCATGACGCATTTGTGGTCATGAATGTCCGCTATATAGCTTACGTACTTACATCCACTTCGTATATATTAATTCAAAATTAAAATATTATCATATATTCTTATTGCATTGCATATTTATAGTAGTCACCGTGGTTCAAGCGGTAGCGTCCGCGACTCTGAGGCGTCAGGTCGAGGGTTCGCGTCCCGTCACGGTCTGAGGTTAGCAAAGGCATGCACTCAGGGTAACGATTACATCTGCCAAAACAAGTCCTTCGCAAGAAGGCAACCGTCCTAGCCCTTGGTAAAAAAGGGAGTCCGTGACGTAAAACTGGAACATTACATTACATATTTATGAGGATAAGCGCTACTACTATTATAGGCGATTGTTTCAACAGAATTCAGCAGATAGCTATCTACAGCTCGCACTTATGGTGAAGCACCAACCGCCCGTTGCAATACTACAACTGAAGGGTCTTTTGGACTTAAATAAAACTGTTCAGGACAGCTCGATGTTAAGTCTTCCTTCAGTTAAGGTTCTCTTTCTATGCCTACATCAACACCGAATATTCTTGGATATTCGTTACACATGTCTTATTATCCTTTCACATCTGACAAGACACAATACTCCCTAACTCTGTTTATCTCTATATTTTCTTCATGCTCAGGCTCGATGAGGGTAGATTTTTTTTTTTTTTTTTGCCCGTCCTGGTGTCACAATCATTAAAACAAACGAAACTAAACAAACACTTTTTCCTCTCTCTTTTTTAACCATTTGAAACATAAGAGATTTTGACAATAGTTTTACACATTACTTATATAATTCTAATATTATAATCCTTAACTATATAGACCGGAAATGACCTGTTTAATACATAAAGTAGAGAAACGAAATATATAACCACAAGCTTACCATTTTTTTTTTTTAGCCCTCTAGAGAGACCAGTCTGTTTTGATGCATGCGTTTATCGGTTTAGCAAATCCACTCTTGTTATCTTTTAACCTACGTATGTATGTATGTATGTATGTCTGTAGTTGTTTAGGATTACTTCTCAAATCTTTGCATGTGATTTATAGTCATTGACAATTACCTTGAGCTGTCAAATATTAAACTCTGCATAAACAAACAGCTGCAAAAGTTTGTCTTACACTCTCGAATGCTTGGCTGGTGACTCGGATGAGTCGCTCACTTAAAAAAAAAAAATAAATAAAAAATCAGTCAGCCAAGTACATGGGAGTGAATCATACGGTGAACAAAGGAATTTCGCTACATGATTTCCTATGAATTCCAGGAACCGATATCTTTCGCTATTTCTGACTGCTTACCTCACGCTTTAATGGCGCTTTCTCATTTAAAACACGATTCTTTTATACACTATTTTTTTTATATCAATCTCTGTCGAGAATATTTTCAGTATTATGTATTTATTCTATCATTTGTTTATTTCTGTAGTCACCGTGGCTCAAGCGGTAGCGTCCGCGACTCTGAGGCGTCAGGTCGAAGGTTCGCGCCCCGTCACGGTCTGAGGTTAGCAAGGGCATGCACTCAGGGTAACGATTACACCTGCCAAAACAAGTCCTTGGCTAGAAGGCAACCGTCCTAGCCCTCGATAGAAAAGGGAGTCCGTGACGTAAAATCGAAACTTTCTGCAGCATAATTGGGCACTAAATCAAGCCATGAATAAAAGTAAGACTTCCGGCATTACGGGCTGGTATGAACCGGATTCATGAAAACGAGTTCTAGATATATCAGTAAGGAGTAACTTTCTATCACTGCAAAACGCCATTGACCTGAAGAGAAATACATACTCTATGAATATGTTACAACCTCAACAATTACATTTTCACCTTTTAAAAAACAAAACAAAATATCATATACCCTTCATGTATATTACTCTTAATTACTTGCTATGATAATTAAAATGAATTACAAATTCTATTACTATTTTATTTATACATAACCAAACATAGATTGTAATGTTTAACAACTGCAATATTACTGGGAGTGCCCATGTGCACGTCCCCATATACAGTTATCTGAATAAATAATAAAAAAAAATACCCTTCATGTGAATGTAAACAAAACCAGTTATATATATATATATATATATATATATATATATATATATATATATATATATATATATATATATATATATATATATATATATATATATATATATATTGGCTTGAGATCGGCAAAAGGAATAGAGCTGGCCTCTTGAACTCACTCAAGCTTTAATGTTCCGGTTTTACGTCACGGACTCCCTTTTCTGCCAAGGGCTAGGACGGCTGCCTTCTTTCAAAGGACTTGTTTTGGCAGATGTAATCATTACCCTGAGTGCATGCCCTTGCTAACCTCAGACCGTGACGGGGCGCGAACTCTCGACCTGAAGCCTCAGAGTCGCGGACGCTACCGCTTGAGCCACTGCGACTTCACTCAAGCTTCAATATCGCATCTAAACTGTTATTCATGAAGCATATACAATAAGCTATGATTTCCCGGAAAACATTCATTATAGCTACTGGAATAAAGCGATGATTGTTTTTTAAACTAATGAATATTCTTTTGTCTCCGTTTTCCATTTAATTATTTTTCTTCCTTTTAATTATTTTTCATTTAATTTTATTCTTTTGTCTCTGTTTCCCTTTTTATCATATTTTTATTTAATTTCCATAATTATTCGTTTGCTCATTGCTATTTTTACCAATTGATTTAATTTTCAATGTTATTAGAGGTAAGGATCTTTGCCATTCGATAGATGAAAGAGAGAGAGAGAGAGAGAGAGAGAGAGAGAGAGAGAGAGAGAGAGAGAGAGAGAGAGAGAGAGAGAGAGAGAGAGAGGTGATTATAAGTAGTACTCATATGACACCATGTGTCATGAAAGAACAGATAAATAGATATAATAGATATATAGAAAGACAGACAAACAGATGAATAGATAGATAGATAGACAGATAGACAGATAGATAGAATAGCTTGAACAAAATTATACTGAACTGTAACATCAAGATAAATATAACGAGATTGAGAGAAAAAGAAAGAGAAAACCAGAAAAGAAAAAACAGAAAACAGAAAAGATTCACAAACACCAAAATTATCCTATAATACAAAGAAAATATTAAGTCTTCATTTATTTATCTATTTCCTTTAAGTCATTTTAAAGGAATTTTATAAAAGTCACCTAAAAATGAAACACAAAATAAGAAAAAGAAAAAAAAATCTGGAACACGAAAGCAGTACACCTTTATATATGATATCAATCATAAAAATAGAAATCTATCGTTCTCTCTTTTCTATCATCTATCAGTTGTCGAGAGTCATTTAAAGAGAATATTATACTTATTGCATTCCATAAGAGTTATAATTTGTGTTATCTGAGCGAGAAAAATAACTCTATAAGCTTGAGTTAGCAACGCAACTTGTGCTGGAAATGATAACACTGATGGGTGGCTATTCTGATCTGGTATGCGCAAGAGAGGTCATGGAAAACTTATCAACACCCTTCCTGTTCTATTCATGTATGAAAGTGGCAATAACATGACGTTAGGAGTAAAAGTCTGAATGGTGGTGGTATTAGTAGTAGTAGTAGTAGTATAAGGTAGAAATTGTAGACTTTCTAGACTTGAAGGCTGTAGTTCTTGAAAAAAAGGTGTAAATATAAATATAAATAGTAGTAGTAGTAGTAGCAGTAGTAAACTGATACTACTAGCGTTATTAACTTCAGCAGTAATCGCCATCTCTCCCTTATTTCCACTAAAAGAAGTTATGGTGGATCTTACCTTGAAAGTAATAATAATAATGAAGATAAAGTTAATGAATATTTAATAAGGCAACCCCTAAACAGAATCTTAATGGCATAATTATAACATTCTTTACATTATCTTGGTAGCCCAGATCCTCTCTCTCTCTCTCCAGGATAGAAAGCTACAGAAAAGGCTCTGTTGTTGTTCCAGTTTTACGTCACTGACTCCTTTTCTATCAAGGGCTAGGACGGTTGCCTTCTTGCGAAGGACTTGTTTTGGCAGATATAATCGTTACCCTGAGTGCATGCCCTTGCTAACCTCAAACCGTGACGGGGCGCGAACCCTCGATCTGACGCCTCCGAGTCGCGAGTTTCTATGGTATATTAATTCAATTTTGTCTTTAGATTAAACACTTCATGTATCAATTTAATATTCATTACTACGTCTAACCTTTACGGTGACCGCGGCAGCACAATCGGAGCAAGCGACTCGGAAAGTGATAAACCGCGTTTGAGGCCATCTCGGGGCGTTTGGAAACATATCCAACCTCAATCCCCAGCTCTAACCTGTCTCCGCCCACCCCTACTCGAATGGAGAGTAATAATGACTCATAAAATGTTTGATAAATTACGTCATCCCTAAATATTCTCTCTCTCTCTCTCTCTCTGTGCTACCTAGGAAGTTCCTCTTTCGTTCATGACCAATTCAGTTTCATTAGATTCGCCAAAAGAACATCCGGGAGCAACAGGCTATTGAGTCACACACAAAAATGAGAGTTCAAGAAACAAAAAACTAAACAAAAAGACTTTTTTGTCACTTCCATTAGGCAGATCTTTTCCTTTACTGTTTCTGCCTTGCAATAGCTAAAAAAAAAAATGCAAGCTACCTATTAAGAGATGATCCGATTATAAGTCTGTTAATAAGAGGAGAGTAAATATATTTACTTGTATGTATCTTTCATACAAAAAATATTTTTGGACATATATTTATCGATGGATGAGTATACATATCGATGGATGAGTATACATATAATCTCTCTCTCTCTCTCTCTCTCTCTCTCTCTCTCCTCTCTCTCTCTCTTTTATTAAGCACTGGCAAGAGACACTAGTGCCAATACTTAACATGAAATAGGATAAACAATGATATACACAAAGTAGATAAAGTAGATAATAAGTTTTTTTTATGATTGTGACACCAGGACGGGCAAAAAAAAAATCTACCCTCATTAGGCCTGGGTACGAAGAAAACATAGAGAGAACCAGAGATCGGGAGTGTATTGTGACTTGTCAGATGTGAAGTGAAAAGATTGACCGGTTTTTTTTAAGAGTGTGACACTGGGACAGGCACTAAAACTGCCCTCATAAAAAAAAGTCCCGGGCAAGAAAAAAACATTAAGACAAGGGAAAAGAAAAAGGTTAAAGACAAGTAAGAGATGAGGTAATGATACATAAAGGAAAAGGACAGGCTGAAAGAATAGTCAAAGTAATGAGGACCAAGAGATATGGCAGAATTAGGCCCTGAGATAACGATAGATCCGCTTTTTGAAGGAAGATAGGTCAAAAGAATTAGGGAAGACAGAAGGAGGAAGAGAGTTCCAGAGTCTGGAGGTAGATGGGATGAATCAGTCGCTGCACCGACCAATCCACGAGCTATAAATCAATTAACTTACGATATACTGTGTGTGTGTGTATATATATATATATATATATATATATATATATATATATATATATATATATATATATATATATATATATATATATATATATATATGCACTCTCTCTCTCTCTCTCTCTATTTTCCCTGCTTGACCCAAAATTGCACATGGGTCACAGTACAGTTAAAAGCAATGGTATATAATAAAAATATTCCTAACTAAAGAACTTGCTGCACGGATCACAAAGTTAAAAATTAAACAACTGATTGCACCAACGCTTAAAAATGCAATGACTGATTTAAAAAAAAATGCGCTCACGAGTGTAATTATTCATCTTCAAGGACAATCTTTCCAGATGAGTAATTCCATTCGTAAGCGAAAAGGTACTAAGTTGCTTAGATTATTTCTCCTAAGTAATGGAAAAAAAAAATAACACCTTAGCGCTTGTGAGTGCAATCTACTCATCTTCAGAGACAGTCTCTGCAGATGAGTAATAACATTTGTAAACAGTAAGCTTATCCGCTGTTTGATTCCCATCCCGATATGATTCAATTACCGATAATTAACAAGGTTATCACGTGGGTCTGGCAAAGAAGCATCAAATTACTAAAGTTTCTCTTACAACCCACAAGAAAATGAGGAGGAATTTGTTTACAGAAAACGATGAATTCATGATTGTTTACAACACTCTTACCGAAAAATTTCAAGTCTCTGACTTCGTCTTCTAAATTAATATTTTTATGCAAATAAATCATGATTTTTAACATAATTTAATATCTTTAAAAATCGATAACAATTATAAATGTTATTATTCATGTCTAAAGTATTATAATAGATATAAACACGTTTTATTAATTAATTAAAGCCATAATTATATAATCCGAACGATGTAAATAATGATGGCGTCTGGAAGAGGACAGAGACCCACTGTTTCTTCAATGACTATGTTATTATTTTAGTGGTTACGGGGTGTAGTGTGTCATGCAGTGATTAGGTGATGGTGTTGACAGTACGGTAGTCTCGTCTGCTGTGCAAAAAATGTGGTTATATGGCCTTTTTATTGTCATCACGATGGTCAGAATCTCTCTCTCAAAACTTGACCTTTTTGTCGATTCTCAAGATGTCAAAAAATTATTAGGTAAGGACAAAATTTTCTCTTAAATATGCCAATAGGTACTCAAGATATAAGTTACCCAATTAAGAACATTTATTTATACCTAAATCCTATGGTAATTTCATCCGCGGATCAGGTCTTGTTAGCTACTGGTTAGAAACCAAAGTCGTGACCTAATTTGTCATAAATTTATGAGGTCAGGACAAGAATATTCTTAGATATGCAAATAGATACGTAAGACGTCAGTTACCCAATTAAGAATATTTCTTTATATCTATATACTATGAGGAATTTTTAACACGGATCAGACCATGCTATAAACTGGTCAGAGACTAGAGTTGTGATCAATATATATAATATATATATATATATATATATATATATATATATATATATATATATATATATATATATATATATATATATATATGACTGTTAGTCCCCAATAAGAGGATGGACATAGTATGGCTGTTGAATTAAGGCTTAATGACCTAGCACCCCACGAAGGTCCCGATTGCGGGGTTGTCAACTCCCATGTCGAGCTCTTTGATCACTCTGCCACCCTTGGATATTACAAGTTTTTCCCGTTTTAGCACCGTGATAAGAAGTAAGATTAAAGATAGAAAAGAATATTAAACCACTTTAATTGAAGATAATTTTTTTGGTATCATATACTCACAAAATTTTAAGAAGATATACAATTATATTTTTACATTTTTCAGGCCTAAGAAGATATCAAATTCTGCATTTACATTTTACAGGTCTCATGAAGATATAAAATAGTTATATTTATATATTTCAGGCATAAGAGGACAAAAAATTCTGTAACAAATTTTAGAGTAGAAAGCTATAAATTTCTACAGATACATTTTTCATGCACAAGAAGATATATTATTTTGTTGTTACTTTTTTCATGTTTAAAAAGATATAAAATTCTATACTTACATTTTTCAGGCATAAGAAGACATAAAAGTCTATACAGTATTTACAGTACTCAGGTGCAAGAAGATATTAAAATCTCCATTTACATTTTCAGGCGTGAGTTCGCAGCTGTGGTATGTGCATAACGGAACGGTGAACAAATATGCATTAGGATATGTTGTCGTAGTGCCTCCCCAAGTGGAGACCTTGACTTTTCGATGGCAAGCTTTAGAGGGATGGACGGTAAGGGAAAAACATTGTGACATGTTGAGTTTTTCTTGTTGTTTTTATGTATCACTATTAATCCTCATACTGGGGTTGGACACTGGTTGGGATTTGGAGAAATAAGGCTGGATGCCTTTCCAAATGCCCTGCGGTTGGCTGAAACTACTTAAATTGATGCAAAATAAGTTTGACCCTTATATATATATACTGTATAAAACATATGTGTATGTCCCACTTCTTACGCAAATTTCAATAATGCAATTTTTTATATATGGAGGTAGAAAATATCAAGAAATAAAAATACTGGAAAGTTGTTCATATAAATGAGAGGAAGTCACTGTTTATTTAAAATACTTCTCTTCATACATGGTGTCTTATATCAAAATAGCTAACAGATTGACCAATACTGTAACTTCTTCTGGAGCAGCAGTGTTTATTTTACTATGCTTATCCTCACTTTTTACAGCCATATATATGACAAGAGAATTCAAGGAGAAAGTTACTGCCAACCTCCTCATTCTTCTATCTGTTTTAGTCCCTTCATAATCATCACCAAATCTTTTGGCTTCTCCTATCAGGCTTGCCACAGCAAATTAATTGTCTCCATATCTCCCTATCCCCCACGTCCTCCTCCAACACTCCACACACCCTTCTGTCCTCCTTCACGGCGTCTGTAAACCTCCTCTTTGGCCTACCTCTCCCCTTCCTCCCTGGTACTTCCATTCTCAGTATTCTTCTCCTAAGATATGCCCTCATCCCTCTTCAGCACATGCCCAAACCTTCTTGGTCTCACCTCTATCACCTTGTACCCAAACAGTCCTACCTGCGCTGTCCCTGTAATGTACTCATTCTGTATCCTGTCCATCCTTGCCATGCTTAAGAACAGGGATTATAAAAAGAAACTTGAATTATAATCAAAATAATTTTTCTGCCCAATAGCCCCAGGGATTATATCTGACTATATTCTTCCTTTCAGATGCCTTACAACCTTTCAGTACATGTAGGCAATAGAGAAGCTCTTGCAGCACCAGTCCTTAACATAAGTGAGCAGGGTTTAGTTCCAACTCGACTATCCACCTGGTCACTAAGACTAACATGTACTGGAAAATTAACCACACAAGTAAGTTATACAAGTTAAGCGCTTTAAGTAATCTCTCATATTCTGAATATGCAGTGTGTTAAGAGTAACGAGCCCTTTGGTTTATTAATTCTATACATCTAGCCTAATGTAAAGAATATTGTTCATTTATGTTCTGAAAGCTTGTGAGATTTATAGAGTGGTTTGTAGGTATGTGGAATTCCAGAACACCATAACTACAAGAAATATTGCAAACTAGTAAACTGTTTTACTAAGAGTAAGCTATATCCTAATCAGTGTTAATCTACAGTAACTATTATTACTATAAGCTTGATAAAAACTATGCTGTAAAGTACTTTAATTGGTCTTGATATTTTTTCCAGCAGCAGTAAATTAAAATAATTTTTCATTTTTATCAAGTTGCTTGTCAATGTAATGTATTTTTATCTTTGTTTGTTTACTTATTTTATGTGTCACCTTTAATCGCTATTCAAGTGTGGGGTGGACACAGACAAATTTGAGATTGAGAAGTAAGGCTTAAACACGGGATTGTCACATTCCAAGTCAAGTATTCTAACCTCTAAGCTACCGTGGCTTCCATATTTTTTTTTTTAATTGTTACCTTTGTAATTTATTATATTTGCAGGTGGACGTTTCCATAACATTGGAAGTTCCAATGACTACTTCTTTGAGCGATCTCACAACACTAACAGTTCTCAGAAAGAAAATTTGTCTTAGAGGTAAGTTGTTTTACATTATCTTTGAGGCTTGTACAGATATTTTGGATGATTATTATACTGTAGTTTTAGCTATCTTTGTATGTGAATATCTTAAGTTTATTTGAAGCTACGATCAGCAGGTCTGCGTAGGAAAATTTCATTTTTACCTTTGATTGGTTTGTATGTAATTTTACACAAAATTATTCCTCTTACAAGGGGGATGGCTAAGTTAGAGCAAAAGACTTGACTCTTTGAGAGAGGCAGTAACAAGGAAAAAATTCCTCTCTCCACCCCGGTGAAACAGAGGAAATATTCTAGTTAGTAGCATAAAGTAGCTACTGAATCTGTAAAAGTCGATTAAGTGGGGGTGAAGCAAGAGGACTGGGAATCTTCTCCTTTGCATTTACCTCCCACATAAATCATTAGTATTGTAAATTTTTGCTTGTTACATGCATTTATTTGTTTGATATTGTTCTGCAGACAGTGAAGTTGGTGCCGATGGTGTATCTGTTGAGGTAGTCGAAGCTCGCCATTCAACAACAGTGGTGTATATTACACTAGGTTGCTTAGCAGTCTTCCTTACAGTTGTAGCAGCACTTGCTACATTTAACCACATTAGGAATAACAAATCACGTCCCAATATTGGAAGGTCAGTACCATTACAGGTTGCTTAGCAGTCTTCCTTACAGTCGTAGCAGCACTTGCTACATTTAACCACATTAGGAATAACAAATCACGTCCCAATATGGGAAGGTCAGTACCATTACCTATTACGTACTGAGCGGTCATTTGCTCATGATGTTCTCTATGACTGTCCAGGAGCAGAGAACTAATAATGCATCAGTTTATGTGTCACAATTAGTGTCCATTCAAATAGGGATAGTCAGACATGTTGGAGTTGGGAGGTTTAGGATAGATGCCCTTCCTTCACCCTGCTATGGGATGGAAGCTGCATTCATCACCTCCCCTCCCCACTCGTACACTTTACCACTGAGCTGCTGTGGCCTCTTGTATAGGAGCATAGAACTATGTTTTACAAATAAGTTGGAGCTCCTGCTCTGCTTAGAACAAAATTTTACAAGGTCTATGTATATTTAGTGTTCATACTTGTTTCACTGTGATATAAGCTTTGAAAACTCGTAATTTTAAAGTGCAATGTACTTTTATACAGATAGAGTAATTTAAATATCTGCAAGCCATACACTCCATTATCTACCTTTACCTTTATTATTTCTTATGTCACTGTTCCCATTTTACTATTAAGATATCATCCTGAATTGCATATAGGTATCAGTGAAGGAATATTATTTATAAGTAGGAAAAAATTTTATTCTTGGTGATTTTGAAAACTACCCGGTTGATAACTAATAATATACATATTTCCCCTTGTATGTTTCAATTACTAATAACCTGCTTAGGTAGTTACTTTGTTACAGTCATTACAGAATTTATTTTGGATGTTTCTACAATAAGTCTTAAATTAAAGACACCCTTTGATACATTTTCATTGAATATATTCACAGAAGAGGAGTAGGTAACAGATCAGAAGGTCGTGCAGTCAGTACCAGATCAACACAGAATGTACCTAATAATCAACGAGGTGGAGCAGAGGCCACTGGAGGAAAGAACTCGCAGTCATCACTAAGTGAACTACGTCGCTCTCCTCAGCCCACAAATACTACCACTGCCACAACCACCACTACAACTGGGAGCCCTGAGCCTCAGTATACAGATCCAAGACAAGGTATTGGAAGTAAAAGAGGACACTAATGCTTAGTAATTCCTTCTCTATCCCAGTTTGATGTCTTTGAATGAAGTTGATCGCTTTGTATAACGCTTAATTTTCCTGTGCCTTATTCATACAACTCATCATGGTGTTTGAGAAAGATTAAGTACAAATCATGAATATTATACATTTCATATTTGGGTAAAAAAAATTATTCACTCAAACATTCTCCACCATACAGATGCCCTATGGTCATTTGATTGTTAATTTGTCATTTTTATTTGTTCATACATATTCTTTGTCCTTTTCTAGAAATGTTTACAGGTAAAAATTCATGATGTCAAATGTGTTAGCATACCTAAGTTTTATGAAAGCAGATGATTATTTCTAATAACTTTTGAGAATCATATTTGACTTTGTTTTTAGTATTAGTGTGAGCTTATTTTCAGACTTCTCTAATCAAATAATACCTGCCTTTCAGGTGATGTGCCAGCCAAGTTAGCTGGACTGAGCGTATCGCAAGATACCTTGCAGCTTCTGGAGGTTGAGCAAGAAGGAACCTTTGGTATAGTATATCATGCATTCTATCATCCGCCTGATCAACCTCACCCTACAGATGTAACTGTCAAAACTGTCACTGGTAAGATTTTCTGCGCACCTGATATTCTACATATATCAGTAGGTTTAGCTTATTGCTGCTACTTTCCTGAAGTATACTTTTTTTTTATCCAATTTCCACAAGCCATCTTGCAAGGGGGAAGGTTGAATCGAAGCACACACATGCATCATGTGTTAAACATACATTCGATCATTCCTGTTATCTCCTTGGGGATAGAGAGTTGCCACAATCCTCTCCACCACCATCCTCCTTGAGTCATACATAAGGTAAATGGGCAAGGATCTTCTGCTGTGAGGCCCAATAGCTGAAGCTGGTTTACCCCCACCGCTTCATCACATGGCAACCCATGTTACACCCACCTCTCCCAATTTACTGTGCTTGCAGGTGTGAGATATCACTTTGGTCAGCATCACCTATTACCCTATACAAACACACCTAGTATACAATTAAACATATGCAGTTAAATATTAAAAAAATAAACTTGTATTCTGAACTCCTCAAGAGGAAAGTGCAAGAGATAGAGATAATGAATATCAGTCTCTTTCTGAACATTTCCTGTTGCTGCTAAACAACTAGTTGAAGAAGTGAAGATTTGTTTGTTTTCATAATATCCCGCCTCTTCAGTTCTAATGGTATTTTCAATAGATGCCTTGATAGCTAATATGAGCAATAATCTGAATGAACAAATATATTTATTTTTATATTGATTCATCAGCTGAATGTTGGAAAATATATAGAGCCATAATATATATAAATGTTGCTGAGATTTTGATTAATTAATGATATCTTGAAAGGCATTCTTCTGAAGTATGTAAGTGTTAGCATACCGTGCTGCTTCCGAAGTACAGTACGTAATAACATTTAGAATCTATATAATATTTTCCTCTTGTACTTGTATTGTATCTTTTGTATTTATTATAATTAACAGAAGCAAAATATGTTTATTTTTAAGATACATTACATGTAAGGAAACCAAATTAAACTTTTGTAGCTACATTTTATGTAGCATTATCCCCCTTTCCATTTTCTTTGCATTCAGTATCTCTCAATTATACCATATGAAAAGAGCAGTAGTTTTGCTAAATGACATAGGGAATGTTGACACCACACATGACATTTTCTCTCTCTCAGAGAGTTCCAGTGAAGTGCAAAGAACTGTCTTGTTAAGTGAGGGGACTATGTTGGCTGGTCTTGTGCATGATCAGCTCTTGAGAGTTATAGGAGCAGTAGTCACTCCCCCTGAATCGCCCCCATGCATAATCTTCCCTAGAGCTTCCCAAGGAAATCTGAAGAGGTAAGTCCTTTATCTAATACAGACATCCATATATTTGTTTAGTTTATGCAACGTGCATACATGCACACTAATGGTTATATCATTTATTAAATATTCAGACAGCTATACTTGATTAGTGTGTATAGCCTATATGAATGCTCATCATTGCTAGTAATGTCATGTGTAAAGTATACAGACACATATATTTACTTGATTGGTTTGAACAGCTGTATGAATGCACACTACTGGTGGTATCATTTTTAAATTATACTGGCACATATACTTGACTACTTTGTACAGCCTATGATTGAATGTAAACAACTGGTGAGATTATATATATATATATATATATATATATATATATATATATATATATATATATATATATATATATATATATATATATATATATATATATATATATATATATATATATATATATATATATATATATATATATATATAAAATAATGTTAACATCAGTAACTATGATTAAATATTAGTTATTGTGATTAGCCTAAGCTATCCTAAAATCTTGTTGTGTAGCAATTTTCCAGCTTCTGAAAGATAAAAATTGCTCTTCCACTTGTCTTTGCAGTTTTAAACATTTCATATCATTCTTTGAGTAATTAATACATGTTGCCAGTGTGCTTGTTTGCGAGTTTATGTGTCACTATTAATACCCATTCAAATGAAGGGGGAGAAAGACAGGTTGCTGTTTGAGAATGAAGTCTGGATGCCATCAACACCCAGTCTTGGGCTTGAACACCTGACTGTCAGTCCCCAAGTCAAGTGCTCTAGCCGCTGTGCTACTGCAGTCCCCTTACAGATCCAATCAGCACTTAATTTGGATTGTGTTTGTTGTACAGATTCCTGCAAGGGTGTCATACATTAGTGACCCGAGAGGTGGTGAGTGTTGGTGTACAAGTTCTTCAAGCATTGGCATATCTGCACTCCCGTCTTCTACTTCACAAAGATGTAGCTACTCGCAATTGTGTGTAAGTACATACGTCCATATATAAACGTCTGTATCCCCTTTGTAAGGAATGCGGTTGAGTCAGTGTACACATTCACCAGAAAGTAATACTGTACTGTATACCTCAAGCACTCCTCTTAACCTCTGTATGCAAGTAGTGCAGAATAATGCATAACCACGTTTAGGCTAGTCAGAACTGATGCTGTTCTATACATGTAACTACGTGTATTCCCTCATGGAAGCAATATTTTATTTTATGTAATTATATATTATTAGACTTGATGCTCTTCTAAGCAAGTAAATGCATACATATATGTATGCCTCATTACAAAGACAGTGTATGCATCTGATGCCCTTATTTTCATGTAGGTATGGTATTGGTAAAAGTTTAATTTTCGTAACTAAAACTTAATTCTTGCTGTAGGGGGGAAAAGCTTTAATGCTAGTATGCCATGCCTGTGTTATAAGAAGATACTACAAGGGATAGGGGAGCAGGAAAATGGTTAGCTAGGTATTCCTCCTTTTTAAATGATGTTTATTGTAAAATAACAGATAGGAAAAGTTAGTATATTCAGGATATTTTGAAGCTCAACTGCCCCTATTCTATATATTTACAGTTGTAGCCGCCTATTTCACTGCAACAGTATATAGCTTGTATGTAAAAAGAACTATCTAATAGGATATAATGACTTAAAACTAAGATGTACCTTTTATTTTCTAAGCATTCGCAATATTGTGGATATATACAGTCCTTATTGATTTTTTTTTTATATATGTGAAGTGAAAATATTCTTCAATTTCTTGCCCTCTACAGTGTTGATGACAATTTGTCAATCAGACTGACAGATTGTGCGCTTGCTAGAGATCTTTATCCCGGTGATTATCACTGCCTTGGAGACAACGAAAACAGGCCTGTTAAATGGCTTGCTTTGGAAAGCCTTACTCACAAGGTCTTCACTCCAGCCTCGGATGTTGTAAGTAACTACTACATGTGACTTCTAAATGTATACATTTATTGGTCTCTCTGAGGAATTATCACATAAAGGATTTGCATGTTATGTACAGCAATGACCCATATTTGTACACAAAAATTTTGCTGGAAGTAGGATGTTTCATAACAGTTCATGACTATTTCCTTGTCTGCAGAAATAGCTCTTAATACATTAGACTTTTGCATTAGCCCATCAGATAATTTTATATATCCAGGAAATAGTATTAGTTGAGAGATTATTTTTTTCTTTTACCGTTTTATGTGTTGCTATTAGACTGGACGCAGACAACATGAGCTGGGGAATTAAGGCTGGATGCCTTTCTTAATGCCCTGCAGTTGGTCTGAACACGGTTTTGTCGTATCCCCAGTCGAGGTCTAAAAAAACTTCACTACCGCATAAGGAGAATACCTTTCTCGTATTTCCTGCTTGTGGTAAGAGGTAACTAAAAGGCTAGGGAAGTGAAGAGCTGATAATCCCTACCTTCCAGAATATTTATTTTCATATCTCAGAATAGCTGATCAAATTCGTGAGTGAAGTCCCGTAGCATCCCCTTATTTTGTTTCCCGCTGATTTCATTGGGACATGGGATGTGTTAAAAAAAATTTTGGAAAGTGCTGATTTTGTATTCAGTACTGTAGTTGTGTGAAAATTTAACATATATGTGTCTTCTTTTATTTCAATTTAAACAGTCTATAATTATAACCATGATAATGATGTTATATAAACTCATTGTCTGTGTCCACCCCCATTCAAATGTAATTAATAGTGACTTAAAGAAGGGTATGGAACAGGATGATAATGGGCATAGCATGAAAAGGCCATCGAGCTTTTTTTTTTTTTTTTTTTTTTTTTTTTTTTTTTTTTTTAAAAGGGGGCATCCTGCCAGCTTCATTGGGAAATGACATCGTATTATATATATATATATATATACAGTGTTACCCCGGTTATTCGCGTTTCTTGGTTCGCGTTCTCACTGTATCGCCCCCCCCCCCCATTTTTTTTTTTTTTTTTTTTTTTTTTTTTTTTTTTTTATTTTTTTTTTTTTTTTTTGTGACGCCAGGATGGGCCAAAAAATGATAAAATAAAGCAGACTTTATCAGGTTGTAAAGAGAAACAGAGATGGAGAGTGTAATGACCTGTCAGATGTGAAGGGATTATAAAAGATGTGTAATGAATATCCAGCTCTCTGCTGGGTTTTAATATACCTCTGCATTACTCTCATGATGTCTATTCCAATAATTCTGCTTAGATCTTATTATTATTATTATTATTATTATTATTATTATTATTATTATTATCATTATTATTATTATTATCATTGGCAACAATAATTTTCCTTTGATGATGATTGTGGAGATTATCATCATCATCATCATTATTATTATTATTATTCAGGGCTCATCATTGTTTGTACATCTGTTGGTTTATTTACTTTTAATAACTGTGTAAAGTGCCCCTCCCTAGTTGGCTGGGACAAAGAGAGTGTGGGGGGTTGGGTAGAATAGAATGTTGGAGAGAGAGAGAGAGAGAGAGAATCTTTAAGTAACTCTTGTTCATTCGACCAAAACTACATTATTTATAGTAAAAATAATGGTTTAATTACGAATCCGTAGTAATAATGATGATGAATAATAATAATAATAATAATAATAATAATAATAATAATAATAATGATAATAATAATAATAATAATAATAATCAATAATAACAATAATCTCCCCAATCATCATCAAAGGAAAATTATTGTTGCCAATAATATAATAATAATAATAATAATAATAATAAGATCTAAGGAGAAGTTTTAGAATAGACATCATGAAGGTAATGCAGAGGTATAGTAAACCCAGCAGAGAGCTGGATATTCATTACACATCTTTTATAATCCCTTCACATCTGACAGGTCATCACACTCTCCATCTCTGTTTCTCTTTACAGCCTGATAAAGGCCGTTTTATTTTATAATTTTTGGCCTGTCCTGGTGTCATAATCATCTTAAAAAAAAAAAAAATTATATATTAAAAGGCTGATCCTACTTCGCGATTTTCCTGGTTCGTGCCGGGTCCCGGATCCGAACTACCGCGATAAGGGAGGCAACACTGTATATATATATATATATATATATATATATATATATATATATATATATATATATATATATATATATATATATATATATATATATATATATATATATATATATAATATATATATATATATATAATATATATATATATATATATATATATATATATATATATATATAGATATATATATTATTATTATTATTTTTTATTTTATTTTTTTTTTTTGCACCACCCTGCCAGCTTCATTGGGAAATGACATCGTATTATATTTTTTTTTTTTTTTTATGAGAGCTGCAAGACTAAAGCATTTCTGTCCTTATCAGAGCCCAGTTCTTGATATACAGTGTTGCCTCACTTATCGCGGTAGTTCGGTTCCGGGACCCGGCGCGAATCGCGGAAATCCGTGGAGTAGGATCAGCCTATATGTACATAGATATTTTAATGTATTTTTACGTTTACACTGTATAAACCCTCCTTGTACTGTTAAAAACACACCCTTTACATTATAAATAACAGCAAGCAACGTAATTTTTTTATGAAAGTGCTAGGAAAACTTACCATGAATGAGGTGTTGATGACTTGACATTAATAGGTTCCATATTTTACAATAATTATTATGTTTACGTAAAATAGCGGCCGACATCCACAAACTTTTTTCCTTCTTTCAACATATCTAAGAGTTTCACTTTATCTACAATGGTTAACATTTTCCTTTGCCGCTTAGGCTCACTACAAGAAGCCTTAGAAGATGAAGGATGCTTGGGAGGCATTGCAAAGGTTAAAATATGCGAGTAAAAAAATCACAAGCAAAACATATTAATAATAATATGCACAACATGAATGGCGCACTACGAGTGAGGCGAGACAATGGAATATGGTGGAAGCCTTTGTCCGAAACGCTGATATCGGTATCGTATTTTACATGTTGCAATACTGTTAGTATTTATGTTTTTTACTATTTTTTACTGTTATATTATTCTTAGGCTAAGAAATACGTCTTTTTTTATTAAAAAAATCATGAAACTACTGGAAATAAAAATATATATGCTAGCTCACGTAGCTTCGACCCCAATACATTGTACGCTATCGAACACAAGCAAAACGTGAGTTAGACTGAACGAGTCTTTGTCCAAAACGCTGATAGCGGTATCGTATGTTACATGTTGCAATACCGTTAGTATTTATGTTTTTTACTATTTTTTATTGTTTTATTATTCTTAGGCTAATAAATACGTTTTTTTTATCAATAAAATCATGAAACTACTGGAAATATAAATATATATGCTAGCTCACGTAGCTGGGACCCCAATACATTGTACGCTATCGAACACTATTTCGTATGATGCAATACTGTGATTTATACTGTACGTACGTATATCATTCAGTTATTAGTACAATGTATATTAATTTAAAATTCATCTACTTATTTGATGATTGTACAAAATCTATTGTATTTATTCATTGTAATTTGGACCAAATATTCCTTTTGTAAAGATTATACTGTACTTTTCAAAAGAGGTGGTCAATAAACGTATCTATCTATCTACATTTATGTTTTTTACTATTTTTTACTGTTTTATTATTCGTAGGCTGGGAAATAATTTTTTTTTATCAATTAGATAATGAAATATGTTTTTTTCACTAAAAAAAAAAAATGAAAATACTGAGAATTTTTTTTTTTAATATTTTAATATTTTTGCATATACCCATGAAATAAAATAATAATTTATCCCCAAAATAACGTGATAGAGTGAGAAGCGAACCAGGAAGCGCGAATAACTGGGGTAACACACTGTGTTCCATCAAGATCATATGCTTGTAATGGTGCATTTCCTAAACCTGCTGAGTTTACAGCACTTGTAGTTACCGCACTTAGGATCCCACTGAGCCCATCTTATCCTTATGTGGTTTTGAAGGTCACGACAAGCTTTTTAAGAGTTGCTTGTATACTGAATATCCTGTCATGTAATTTGTTAATTGTTTAGGTCCCCTGGTTCAGGATGTGTCACGGCTACACTTGGTCAAGATGAAAAAAATGACGGAAGCTACATCGTGTCTCTTGTTCCCGAATCCTGAATGAAATTAGATATAATATATCACTGTTGGAGCATTTTTTGTATTTTGTGAAGATTTACTCTAGGATTCTTATATTTACAAAGCAAGTCACCCAATCTAACCTAACCTAACTGAGCTTAGGTTAATTTAGCCTAACCTAATAATTTGCTGGGATATTTAACTTTACATATGGTTCTGGGGGTTATTCGTCTTTACCAGATCCCAGTTTTTTTTATTGGCTGTATGACATTACTGATTAACATTGTTATTGCTGAAAAGATGAAAAGACACTTTATTTTTTTTCTAGTGGTCTTGGGGTGTTCTTTTGTGGGAAGTCATGACACTGGGACAACAGCCGTACGCTGAAATTGATCCCTTCGAAATTTCATCTGTCCTTCGTCAAGGTGTTCGGCTTGCTCAACCCATAAATTGTCCTGACGAATTGTGAGTACAATATAGAAGTTTTAGCTGAAAAGGACCGATTCATAAGAGTCTTAATCTTTAAATCTACCTTTATTGGTTCCATTTCGATTACATAATAAATATTTTATGATTTTTTATGAATTACTACTTTATTTTTCCTGTATAATACTTTAATTATGTTTTTATTTCACTCCTCAACATGTGTCATTACAATTTTTTTTTTTTATCTTCAGCTTCAATAATTTTTTTCTTTCCCCCTTTCCATATATCATGACACTATTTATCACTTTCAGGTTCAAAGCCATGACATTCTGCTGGACAACAGCACCAAGGGAAAGACCCACCGTTGATGAACTCATTCTCTACCTCACCAACTTCCAACAACACCTGGATAGATACGTGTGACATAGTGTTCCCTCGGGGTCCTACGCATGACCTCGGGATTTTGCAGTGGACCTCTCTGACACAGACTGTCACATGTGATGTGACATAATCACTTAAAATATAAAACTGCTGTATAGCCTTGAGTAGGATTTGGATTATCTTGGTATTTTTAACTGTCAGAGAAACTTCTTTCCATACTGTCAAACTTTCCATAGAGTTAGGGTTCGTAATTCATTCCATTCGAGTCAATATTTTCGTATTGAACTAACACTGACGTAAATCAAAAAAGTCATAAAAAGATAGTTTTTTACCCAGCTCCCACTTCGAGGACAGCGAGTTGAATATTAAGGTTACAAGCTAAATTTGGCTTGTATTAAGGCAGCTGCTATAATTTTGATTTTTGATAGTTAGGTGTATTTAATTACCCATGAAGACATTTTTTCAAGATTTTCACAGGAAGTCACATTAAACTCAACATTACTCACTTATTCCCTGTCACAAATTGTATCTTGTTTATGGTAGCTCTTATGGAACCTTTTAGGTTCGTGCTCTATTCTGGTACAATCAACATTACCCTTTCAGTCCTTGTCCTCCAATATTATATATACTGCATATTACAATCTTGTATAACTCATGTGTTCCTTACACTCTGGTAAAGTCAACATTACCCCTCAAGTCTCTGTTCCAATTTTGCATCTCATATTTTCTTAAACCATATCCATCTCTTTGATGCCTTTCTCTGGTATATTAAACATTACCCTATCATTCCCCGTCATGGGTTCCCTTCTGTGGGGGGGAGTAGAGGGAATCAGTACCTAAACCCCGCCATTTAGTTCACGTGTGATCTAGTTAAACTCCCATACTTTTTTCTTTGAGTATTCTTAAAATTATTGCACATTGACCGTATTAAAAATATTTTTGCTTTTGCTCTAATCAGTGCTACTGGAACACTAATATCTTAGAAAAGAATTTGAAAGTTATAAATAGTTAAGAAAAGTTAATACTAAGATCTGTAATGAAGAAAAAGGCAGCCTATTGTATATAAAAATGGTGGACTCCTGCAAATTTTAAGTCATCCAAAAGCAGTGTGAATTAATAACAATAAAATATTTTGAAATTAAAGTTAAATATGAAGCGGCTAGTGGTTCGTAAGTCCCGAACTGATAATTAGAATTAACAGACATAACTCACTGGGACATGAATACAGCTAATACATCGTAGTACTATTCACAGACAGACAAGGCAATAACACCCACTAATACTTAATCCCATCACATCAAAATCTGCAACCAGAAAATTCCAAACTAAACAAAATAGAATGCTAAGAAAAATCGACATTAAACAACTCTCACACATAATAACTATGAAAGGAACACATGTGGCATACAGTATATACCCTTTAAACACAAGACTTTACACACCAGCGGCTAAGACGTGATACTAACAACCGACAACATTTTCTGACATTACTTATAACTTTAATGGAAAGAATAATGAAATACACCGAGATTACCTCAGGCGGAAGAGACTGGCCCCATACATACACACAGAGGATAACAGACCCAATATAAACAAGAACTTATATCTTTCAACTACCATTACAAACACACCCAACATGGGACTAACACCTTACCAACCATTACATAAAAACAAGCTTGTTTAACCAGGAAAAATTATTACTTTAATTTCGGGAATTTTGACACAAAAGAATTCATAAAGTTTAAATAATATTGGACAAAGCTACATCGAGCAATAGTCAGTAACAGATCAAAGCAGAGTAAAGTGATCTTACCACCTTTGGTACCAAAAATGTTGCAAGAGGGTTTACCCCACTCTGTAATCTTATACTGTGCTTCCTTTTTACCACTCATCCCTCTCATTTTCCCCCCCCCACCCAGCTTTCCACTCACATTCTCCCCCTTTCAACTATTCCCACATAGCTGTCAAGCATCTGTTTAGTATACAGTATTTAACATTGACTCCAATGTTCTGGTACCAACATAGTTTTTGTTTACCTCAGTCTTCGTGTACTCCATGAGTTCCTTCTGTCTCTTTGGCCTTTACCTTTCACTTTGAGAGATATATATATAAATGACTCAAAGTTGTCACAGTTATGTTACAATGCTGTAACAGTTGAGTACCTGGAAAATTATTAACTAAACTTGTGAGTAGTGGTGTTTTGGTTCTTGCAAAGAAGAGTAACTCCAGCGTACTATAGAGTTATTCGTATTTACAATGGAATTCTCCTAAACTACACATTTACGAGGTTATTTAACCTTACATGAGGTTCTGGGGGATACTCATCTTTACTTGACCCGGTGTATTTTCTTTCAGTCACTTGTAAGACTTCAAAATAAGTATAAGGCCTAAATTATTAGGTTCTGAAATGCTATATTTACTCACTGAAAAATCCTTGAAATCCTTAGTAAAATGAATATTACTTCAGAATACTTTTGGTGATTAAACTCTTTAAAGAAAAATGAATAAATGAGAAAATTCGCTTGGAGTTTTTGCATGTGGCAGCTATAATAGATTAAACTATAATAGCAGCATTTTAACAACAAAATGTATCGGATAAAATGTTTATGAGCTTTTCCAAGCATTTTACCATCCAAGAGCGGAATTTTTTTTTTTTTTATTAGTCAAATTTATCTTTGATGTCATATTTCCACCTCTCTAATATGTAAGGAAATATCTGGAGTAAATAGCACTGAAAATGATTATCTAGAATTTCAATGATACCTGTACAAATTATAGACAAAGTAATGAGTAATATTATGTGTACTTTTAAGGGGTAGGATTTGTATGACTGTATTATTCCAGAAATGTGAAATTTTATGTTATGTAATTTATGTGATATCTTGTTCTTTTCTCTTTTGATTGTATTTTTTTATTATTAATTTCGGTAATAACATATTGTGATGTCTGTCATTAATAATTCCCTGTTGGGTGTCATCGTGTCCTTGGAACAATTGAATTCTCATATGTTTTAAAGTAAATTCAGGAGGAGATTAAATTTATAGTCGATTTAATTTTTTTTTTATACATATAGGTTATTATGGCAAGGTAACACACCAATGCTGATCTTATTAAAATAAATTATGTATATATACTTGTCATATATCTTAAATTTTTGTAGAAAAGTTGTGCATTATTTACTTTTATTTGGTTTACCTGATCATCTCTGTAAGCTCTGGGGTTTTCTAAAAGTTTTGCTCAGATGTTAATTCACATTTAATGCAAAGGGAGATCAGATTCTCCATGTTGCTTTAGAAATCAATGATCTTAAGATTTTATATTGTCAGACTTAAGTATATATCTTACATGATAGATTTACTGCAACTGTATAATTTTGCTGTTAGGAAAGTTCCTCTGATTTGGCAGAGGTGATTTTGTTAACGCCTTACTATGACTAATTTTTCAAGTTAGTTAAATGTGACTTTGACAAATTTACAATTAGCATGCCTCATCACTGTATATAATCTTTATCGAAAAATGTCAACTCTGCTCTCAAGCGAATCAGCTAGACTCATATATGACACCGTAGAAGTATGAGTTTAAACTTCACACCACAATACCTATTAAAACCCAGTAATATGTGAATCTAAATGACCTTATACATACTCTGCCATATGGGGGTGAATGCAGACAGTTTGCAGTTGAGGACTTAAGACTGGATGCCCTTTCTAATACCCTGCAATGGGCTCGAACATGAGTACTGCACTACTGCAGTACCATTTATATTATTGAAAGTATATTTCAGAGAATTTTAGTGTACTAAGATATAAATATGATAGAGGTTATATGCTCTGTTTCCATCTTTAATTGTTGCAATGATATCAGACAGGAAGAGTGATAAACGATTCATGTTTCTATGAAAAATTTTGGTGGATACTCTATTTTTTTATATATTTTGAAATGGTATATACAGAACCCTAGTTTTCTCATTGACTTTCAGGGACATGGTTCTATTTTGGACATTTTGGGACAAGATTTATCTCATGTACAGTACTTTTAAGACCGTACAATAGCGGTGGATCATAATCGTAGAAAAGGGAATTAATGTGTTCATTTTTGTACACTTTGTAACTGTTTAGCATTTTAAAGTGCAGATCACTTTGAAATTTGTATCTCCTAGTGCCCTTTTATTTTATTTTTCATAAATATTCTTTGTATTTTACTGTATTTTTAAGAGTAGAAAACTGAAAAAGTAATTCATAGCTGTAAATAAACTCCCTTCTCTCAACTTTTACCTACAATGAGAATTCGGTTTAGGAAAACATCCGAGAAATTCTAGTCGGAAATGAATTTTTCTAATGTTAAATACGGTACAGTATTTATATGAAAAACTATACAGTGTGTATAATGAAGCACTGTTTTCGTGTTTTTTGTGATAATAATGTTAGTATATATATTAAAGACAGACGTTGCATGATTTTAATTTCCACTTTGAAGTGTGACCCCATATCAAACCTTACAACATATAAGTCTGGTATTCCCTGTACACTTCAGTAGCTCATAGCAGACCGTTGGAGAAATCTTAAAACTTTTAGAACATTTTATAGATAGTATATTCATCACTCTCTCTGCTGAATGTCTCCTACAAAGCACTAAATTTTTGTAATTTCCTGAAGCAACAATTTATGTCTCTTGATCTATGTTTAGGACTACTCCATGGTATTTTTATAAACAGAATCAAAATTGTTGTGTTTTGTATGCTATTCAGGTAATATTGTATGGAACACTCTCTGCTTATTATTTAGGTGTTACATCTTATTAATTTTTCTTTTTCATATTATATAGTTTTCAGTATAATTGTTCAATCTTTGCAAATGAAGCTATTATATTGACATCTTCATAGTACAAGTTGCTTGATATATTCTCTATCACTTGACCAATATAAAGGTTTAATTTATTATTTTGGTTACCTTATTTTCTCTCTATTTTTAATTTTGGTTACCTTATTTTCTCTCTATTTTTTGTATGATATTTTCAGAGCAGGACTGCTCTTATTCTTTGGTGTACTGAAAAGAAGAATCTTTTGTACGTAAATAAAAATTTGAGAAGTATATGGCTTTTAATTTACATTCTAAAATGTGGCACTGGCATTAACAAAATTATAATTTGGTCATGTAGAGCCTATCCAGACAATAATGACTGAACTGCATCTGAGAAAATGTATTTGCAGTACCAAAAATGAATACTGTATGTGTCAATAGTTTTTTCAAGTTCAGCTGGAATTTTTGTTTTCAATATAGTTGGTTTATAAAATTTATGATAAATGAAGAAAAAACACCCTAAAGACAATATTTTCTGTTAAACTAATACCACACTATTCTTGAGTAGTTGCTTGTCGTTTTATACGTCAATATTAATCCTCATTAGAATGGGGGGCGAACACTGGTTGGAGATCTAAAGCCGCTTTCATACCTAAGTGGCACGCCAGTTGAAAACGAACATCTGGAAATATATGAAACCTTTCACACAAGTGGTGTGACATGTCCCATGTGCCACGCCACTTCTGTGTGAAAGGTTTCATATATATATTCGGATGTTCGTTTTCAACTGGCATACCACTTTGGTGTGAAAGCTGCCTTAGATTCAAGGCTAGAAACTTACTAATGCCCACCAGAGGTCTCGAACACGAGTACGTCGCCTCCTGTGTCAAGCGTTTTAACTATTGCACTACCACATTATTTTCTTGGGCAGTAACCAAGTTCGAAGCAGCAAGGTAGTACATCTACTTAGGAAGAAAACTCACTCAATAGTCTGGTAGAAATATTAATTATGAGAAAAGATGCAAAATGTCAGGAGGAACTGCAAGTCTTCCAAAGAATTAGTACTAAAATTTGAAATGGGAATAAGGAGTTCTCAGTATAGAAAGTAGGTCTTTAAAGGAAGGCTAGCGAACCCTAGAGCTATCTAGGAAGTAAAGCAGAAGGGTGTCATCACCTTGTATATATTTTTACTCAAATAATACTGGGAGTTTGTTTAAATAAATTTAGATCAAAAGTATCTTATCTGTAGGTATTAAATAACTATATATATATATATATATATATATATATATATATATATATATATATATATATATATATATATATATATATATATATATATATATATATATATATATATATATATATATATATATATATATATATATATATATATATATATATATATATATATATATATATATATAAATATATATTGTGCTGCTGAAATTTGGGTGTTGGTCAAATTATAATTAATTTACTGTACACATTATTTCTTGAGGATGTGAATTCTCATCATATGGTGTCACAAGTGACAAAGTCTCCGGATGCTATTAGTCACTTTTAATTAGAGTATAATCTAGTGTGAGGAGAACTCCAGTTCTTCACTGACTAATATAGATTAGATTATTCTTATTCTGTACTCACTCTTTAGCATGCGGTACGCGATATTGAAGTGGTTAGGGCGTTCAACTCGGGAAGTTTCGGATCCGAGTTCGGGCCCACCGCAAGGCGATATGAAAGGCGTCCCGCTTTAAGTACTCAGCACCAACCTGTCTGCATCCACCCCCCATAAGAGTGTTTTAAGGATATAATTATATCAACGAGAGTTTGGGATGAAGAATGTGAAAGAAAACTTGCAAAGAAGTTTGTTAATGAGCTCCTGCCAGCCTAATTTTTTTTTTTTTTTTGTCACTGTTAGACCCATTCGAAATGGGGTGGAGACCTTGACTGGAAACAAGGCTGGAGTAACGATCCGAGCAGCTGAGTAATAAGTGACGTCACACGTCACAGTTCCAAACTAACCATATGACAGACTTAAAAATAATATTAATGAATTTTCCTCTGACAAAACCTTTGTGGATACATATTTAAACAGTATAGAAAATAGTCTCTATTCCTGCTAAAAACACCCATAGGGAAGAATAATAATAATGGTTCATGGATTTAATCGCTGAATGCAATACAAATACTTATACAATAGCCATAATCCCCCTATTAAAGAGGGTGGCTGAGTCAATGCACATACTTATTCACTAGAAATCCTACTCATCTTATCTCTCGCAGCTTTGCTTCTTAATCAATACAAGGCCCGTACAAGTCACCAAATGGGCGATTTTTCGTCCGTATTTCTTGAGGAGAGATTGTTGTGCCAATCCCAAACGAAAATGTTACGAGTTTTTGTTATTATAAAAAGTTACTGATATTATGGTCAAAATACAAAAATATAAGACAAAATACATTGTATAAGAAGAGTTCAATTTAATAATAATAATAATAATAATAATAATAATAATAATAATAATAATAATAACAATAATAATAATAATAATAATAATAATAACAATAATAATAATAAAGGAAATCGAATTAAATTCCCTATTTGAAAATGTAACTTAGGGCGAGTCTCACTCACAAATAGTGAGGAATACCGAAGATTACTGTTTTATCACTGGAAGTATTTTTAGATTTTGCACTCACACACACACACATTATATATATATATATATATATATATATATATATATAGAGAGAGAGAGAGAGAGAGAGAGATTAGTAGTTCCAGTTCCGGTTTTACGTCACGGACTTCCTTATCAACCAAGGGCTAGGACAGTTGCCTTCTTGCGAAGAACTTGTTTTGGCAGATGTAATCCTTACGCTGAGTGCATGCCTTTGCTAACCTCAGACCGTGGCGGGGCGCGAACCCTCGACCTGACGCCTCAGAGTCGGAGACGCTACCGACTGAGCCACGGCGACTACAGAGAGAGATTAGTAGTATAGATATTATTTTTTTTCTCGTAGCCCCCAATCTTGAAAGAACACTTTTCTCCACCATAGTCCCCCTTACAACTAATGGCACATCAACTATGCCTGCTGAGCCGACAGGGGTTACTACACGAGGACACCATCAGACTTCCATCTCATAACCCGTAATGTTTTCTGACAAAGAGATCCTATACGAACCACTCTTAGGAGCCAAACTTAGGCCAAGGAGTGAGAAGGGTTTTGATCTACTTCAATGATAATAAAATAGATCAAGAAGAAGAAGAAGAAGAAGAAGAAGAAGAAGAAGAAGAAGAAGAAGAAGAAGAAGAAGAAGAAGTCTGAATGAATAAATTAGTCATTTGTAACCTAAATTCCCATTAATTACGCATTTTCTTCATTAGACTACGATACGGGGAACAAGAGGTGCTCCTACCCATTAGCATCGTGTTGGCAGCGTAGACAAATAAAAAGTGGAAAACGCAGATTGATTATTAGGCGATAAGGAGAGGGTAGTGGGTTCTGTCATATGGTAGGTAGCCCCTGTTAACTCAGCAGGTAATAGGGCATAATACACTCATACGGATGCGTGGTTTTCAATGGTGAAACAGCATCTTTTCGAGATAGGCATGAGATAAAAGGAAAAATGGTCAGTTCCGTAGCTCTTATAAAGTACAGGAAGGTACTGATGAGAGAGAGAGAGAGAGAGAGAGAGAGAGAGAGAGAGAGAGAGAGAGAGAGAGAGAGAGAGAATTGACGCCAGACGCCACTCGAGAAACTGTCGCCAAGGAGTCCATGACGTCACGAGATGCTACTCGGCATAAAGGAGTAAAAATCGTGGGAAGATGTTTAACACAATCGGCGGAAATAAAACGATAAATAAATTGAAATAAAGTGGGATGGTTAGAAGGGGGAAGATGATAAGGAGGTGGAAATGGAAGAGGAGGAGGAAGAAAAGAAAGAGAACGAGGTGGTCCGTAGGGGCTGGTGGCGTTAGGAGGGGGCTGGCTGTAAAGGACACGCTGATAAGTATCCGAGGACACATATAAAAAGGGTCAGACCCAGTGACTGATAATAACAATTAATCGCTGGCTGCTGAGATCGAGAAGACGCAGAACAAGACTGAGAAAGTATTTTTGGCTTCAATCGGTTATTATTACACACACCTGTTTATTCACACACACACTCAAACAGACACACTAACTATAATTATTCTTTTGACTTCGATTAGAGGAAAATCGGGAGTTTATCAAGAGGTCTCTTTCCCCTTGGCACTTGAAAACTCTTAAAGGTAAGACACTTGGTAAGGGTAAAAGTTTTCCTTTGGCAAATCTCGATTTATTTTTAGCTTTGCAAGCAATAGAATGGGTCACTTCAAAAGATAAAATTCAATTATGCTCATTATTTATTATTATTATTATTATTATTATTATTATTATTATTATTATTATTATTATTATTATTATTATTATTATTATTATTATTATTATCATTATTATTATTATTATTATTATTATTATTATTATTATTATTGGGAGCCGTGGTAGCTCCAAAGCTTCCATCTGTCCGCCCACCACCATTTGGGAATGGAAAATTGTCTGTAAATAATAATAATAATAATAATAATAATAATAATAATAATAATAATAATAATAATAACAATAATAATAATAATAAAAATTATAGAAATAATAATAATAACAATAATAATAATAATAATAATAATAATAATAATAATAATAATAATAATAACAACAATAATAATAATAATAATAATAATAATAATAATAATAATAATAATAATAATAATAACAATAATAATAATAATAATAATAATAATAATAATTGTTACAACTTCTAAAAAAAAAAAAAAATCTTGTGGTAAGAGGAGAGGTGGGCTTATGGGTAATATCAAATATTTATTCGATTTATAAATCAAGAAAGTAAAAAAAGTAGATTTTAATGTGTTCATTGTGTTAAATTCTCAGAACAATAACGAATTTTAACAGTAAGTTTTAATTACTCATCGGGTCTCAAAGATAAGATAAAACCAGAGATAAAAAAAAGAGCATATTTACCTCATGTAATGGTAGAGGTCGCTTACATAATATTTAGGATAGTGATTCCAGTCTCAAGTGATCCATCAGGTTGGCTTAATTTTCGTGCTTTTCCCTCCAATTCCCTTACATCCTTAATCCCCTCCCATTTTTCCCCTCCTATCCTATCCCATCCTATAAAAAGAAAAGTTGGCTTATGGTGGAAAAACTTACAATGTTCAGAATTACTACCAAAGAATAGAAGTGCATTGAATAATATCGTTATCGTAGAATTTGTTTTTTAAATCGTTCAGAATTAGCACCAAAGAATAATTATAGTATATATAATGTCATTACTGTAGACAAAAAGTGTATTGTGACGCAATTTTTATTTTTATTTTAGGTTACGTCGTCCAAGAAAATGTGGATCGAAGCACTGATCTTTTTCGTGACTGTCAGTAGCAACGCCATAGCTCGATCTGTTTTGCCTCCTACAGCGCGCGTATTCCGAGGATCACGAGTTTTTCCACAACATGACATCGAAGATTCTTATAATGACGTGGTATCCATTAAAAATAGACATCAAGCACCCATACAAATAATGGACAGGGTAGCAGGGCTTCTACAAGGTCAGGACACACTAAATTCCCAAGTAAATAACAAAGTCAAAGTTGTAAAAGATCATTTTATGACAGACACTACAGTGATTCCAGATGTCACTGACTATACAAAAGAAACTTATGTGACCATACCAGAAGAGGTTGCTACAGTTACATCAAAGGTTCCAAATATAAACATAGGAAAGAGTAATACGGAAGTTATTAAAGAAATAACTAAACCAAACCTTCCAGTGGAAGCTGGAAAGTCTTCTACACCGCTAAATGTGCTCCTGGGAAAACTGCCACCTCCAGAGCACCAAGACAAAGTTGGAGTTCCGACAGTGAAAGTTACAACTCTAGATCCATGGGAAGAATTCTGCAAAGAAGCCTGTGAACAGGGCATGGCAGGGGACGAATGCCATTGTGCTGGGCATCCCATTGGTTAAGGAATTAGGAAAGGAGTTCAAGGATAAGAAATTACAAACATTGTTGATATTCCTCTGATGCATAACATTGTGGATGTGATGAAACCAACACTAGTCCTGATGGAGGTTTCCTGCTCAAGAGGAAAATGACGCATGGAAAAAAATATATGATCATAAAATGCATATATTATGAGAGTTTCCTCTTTTTTTTTATTACCTGTTACATGGTAAAGAAAAAAATACTCTGTCAATCCCTTCCCCCAAACCGTCTCTCTGGTATTTAATGATAAAAGCAATGCCGATTGCCTTTACTGCGGGGATCATATAACTACATGATTTTCAGGGAATCCCATTATCTTTGGAAAAAAAAAAATAAAAAAAAAATAAATAAAATATATATATATATATATATATATATATATATATATATATATATATATATATATTATATATATATATATATATACTGTAACATAATAATTTATTAAAAATAATATCACGTTATCCTTTGCTATATAATCTCCAAAATAGATAAGAGGTGTTCACTCTTAGCATAATTTCATACAGCATAAATAAAGACTAGATCTGACGCTATACTATATTAAGAATCATAATTTAGTGATAACAAATATGAATACTAGTAGTGATAATATATATAGGATTTTTTTTTTCTCTCACCATACGCCTGAGTAGATAGTTCTCTATCTGTCAGTCGGCTGACAATAGTCAGCCATGCGTTGCTTGAGGAAAGAGGTTTTCTTCCAGCGTCTTGCTAGGACTATCCTGGAAACCCTCCCCATTTATCCGGGCTTGGGACCGGCACTGAGCTAAGCTGGCCTGCTTAGCCCAGTGGCTAGGTTAAATAAATGAATAATTATTTATTTTCTAATATTAACTTGTGTTATTTATGAGAATATTTATTGAATATCTGCAAATGTTTAAAATGTTGTATCATAATATAATGAGTAAAAATATTGAGTAAAATGTGTTTGTCTTTTCCTCTTGACACCTATATTAGCATCTTATCATCCCTTCACATCTGATAAGCCACAACATTCCCCATCTCTATTTCTCTTTAGTTTTCTTCGTGCCCAGGCCTGATGAGGGTAGATTTTCTTTTTGGCCTGGCCTGGTGTCACAATCTTAAAAAAAAAAAAAAAAAATAATAATAATAATAATAATAATAATATATATATATATATATATATATATATATATATATATATATATATATATATATATATATATATATATATATATATATGTATATATAAGTATATATATATATATATATATATATATATATATATATATATATATAATATATATATATATATATATATATATATATATATATATATATATATGTATATATATGTATGTATATATATATATATATATATATATATATATATATATATATATATATATATATATATATATATAGTTTCCGTGGCACAATGGTAGCGTCTGCGACTCTGAGGCGACAGGTCGAGGGTTCGCGCCCCGTCACAGGCTGAGGTTAGCAAGGGCATGCACTCAGGGTAACGACTACATCTGCCAAAACAAGTCCTTCACAAAAAGGTAACCGTTCTAGCCCTTGGTAGAAAAAGAAGTCCGTGACGTAAATCCGATTGTTGAAAACATTATCTAACACTCTCTATCTATATATATACACAGATACATACTCACACACACACACACAAACACACACATAATGCACAACTCCTTGGTCGAATATTTCAAGACAGGAAATGATTATCAATCCTAAACACTCAAGCCCCTCCCATAGGCTGTCTCTTACAACACGTAGGGCATACAGAGTGGGGACGGCTTTCTCTCCAACTAACGGGATAATACTCATAATACTCGTGTGTGTATGTGATTACCTAATTGTGTTTACGGGAAAGAACCCAAAGCTCGTATCTTCCCGTCTCCTGATCGGTTCCATTGTGTATATGTGATTACCTAATTGTGATTACCTAATTGTGTTTACGGGAAAGAGCCCAAAGCTCGTATCTTCCCGTCTCCTGATCGGTTCCATTTTGTACTTAGTGATACTTATCATACCTGTCCTTAAAACTATGGATTGAGATAGCATTAACTACTTCCTCCCTTAGCGAATTCCAATTATTAACTACTCTTACACTGAAAAAGTATGTGCGAGCATATGTGTGTGAGTGCGTATATAAGTGTGCATTTGATACATTTCTTTTTTAGGTTTTATGTCACGGACTCCCTTTTCTACCATGGGCTAGGACGGTTGCCTTCTTGCGAAGGACTTGTTTTGGCAGATGTAATCTCTACCCTGAGTGCATGCCCTTGCTAACCTCAGACCGTGACGGGGCTCGAACCTTCGACCTGACGCCTCAGAGTCGTGGACAATGACATAAGGAAATAAGGACAAAACTACCCTTTCCTCCTTATTCGCAAAAGGTTCTGGTAAAGAGATGTTGCACGAATCTCCTTAGGGAGTAGAACTCTCAACCTCTCGAGTAGGTAAACCAGCTAATGAAATGATCCAGAAAGAGGTTAAAATGCATTTAACCCGGTCATAATGTATATGTAATTTTATTATCATTATTTAAGGTTTTATCATCAACATGTCTGTGTTTATCCCCATTCGAATGAAAACTAATGGCCACACACACACACACACACACAGGAATATTTATGTAACCTATGTGAGGCCAAAACTCGAATATGCAGCCCCCTTTTGGAATCCGCACTTGAAAAAGCACATAGCTAAGCTTGAACAAGTTTAAAGACATGCCACGAAACTGGTGCCAGAAATACGCAATCTCAATTATGATGAGAGGCTGAGGGAATTAGACTTACCATCACTGGAAGCTAGAAGAGTGAGGGGGGATATGGTGACAGTCTTTAAATTCCTTCATGGTTATGATAGAGTGGATAGGGATCGATATTTTGATATGGCTGGCTCTAGAACTAGAGGTCATAGTTTGAAGCTTCGTAAGAAAACTTGTTTGCAGGATGTAAGGAAATACTTTTTCAGTGTAAGAGTAGTTGATAATTGGAATTGGCTAAGCGAGGAGGTAGTTAATGCTATCTCAATCCATAGTTTTAAGGACAGGTATGATAAGTATCACTAAGTCTAAAATGGAACCGATCAGGAGACGGGAAGATACGAGCTTTGGGCTCTTTCCCGTAAACACAATTAGGTAATCACAATTAGGTAATCACACACACACTTCAAAATGTAAGGTAATGAGAATGGGTACAAGTGCAAGAAGGCCCAAGCTTGACTACTCGGTGGCTGGAGTACAACTTCAAGAGACAGAAAATGAGAGAGATCTAGGAGTAAACATACTGGCAGATTTGTCTCCAGAAATACATATAAATGGCATAGTAAGGGCAGCATATGCATTCTTATCAAATGTAAGGGTAGCCTTCAGGCACATGGACAAGGAAATGTTCAGAAATATTTATGTAACCTATGTGAGGCCAAAACTCGAATATGCAGCCCCCTTTTGGAATCCGCACTTGAAAAAGTACATAGCTAAGCTTGAAAAAGTTCAAAGACATGCCACGAAACTGGTGCCAGAAATACGCAATCTCAGTTATGATGAGAGGCTGAGGGAATTAGACTTACCATCACTGGAAGCTAGAAGAGTGAGGGGGGATATGGTGACAGTCTTTAAATTCCTTCATGGTTATGATAGAGTGGATAGGGATCGATATTTTGATATGGCTGGCTCTAGAACTAGAGGTCATAGTTTGAAGCTTCGTAAGAAAACTTGTTTGCAGGATGTAAGGAAATACTTTTTCAGTGTAAGAGTAGTTGATAATTGGAATTGGCTAAGCGAGGAGGTAGTTAATGCTATCTCAATCCATAGTTTTAAGGACAGGTATGATAAGTATTACTAAGTCTAAAATGGAACCGATCAGGAGACGGGAAGATACGAGCTTTGGGCTCTTTCCCGTAAACACAATTAGGTAATCACAATTAGGTAATCACACAAACACAATCATTATTTAAGAAAGAGTGAAATGAACTATTATCTATTTTTGATGAAAATTGTGTAGGATGAGAATGGCGTCGATATATCGGTGCTCTGAAAAAAAAAAATCAACAGTTTTAGAGAAACAGCTCTCTACTATATAGGGCTAAGAGGACTTAAAATATAAAAATGCAAAATTTAACTAAAATTACACGCATACACACACACACACACACACACACACACACACACACACACACACACACACACACACACACAGAAACACTCACAAATGAAACCGATCAGGAGACGGGCTAGGGCTCCTTCCCGTAAGCACAATTTGGTAATTTAGGCAATCTCACACACACACACACACACACACACACACACACACACACACACACACATAATATATATATATATATATATATATATATATATATATATATATATATATATATATATATATATATATATATATATACATATATGTATGTATGTATGTATATGTATGTATGTAAGTATGTATGTATGCAAATTAGTAAGGTGCATCATAATATACATATTATACCCTACACTGAAGTTGTACTATCATATATACAGGGTAACAAGTCATCGTCGGTGTTATACAATCCTTATCTTTCTTTTCGTCCTCTTTGTTATTCTCCTCTTCTTCCTCCTGGTTCTTCTGTTTCCTCTTCTTCATTCTCTTCCTCTCCCTATTCTTCCTTTTTGCATCTTCTCTCCCTTTTTCCTCTTCTTATCCACGTTTTCCTCCTACTGCCTTATCTTTCTTATTCTCCTCCTCTTCCTCCTAATTCTTCTTTTTCTTCTTCTTCATTCTCTTCCTCTCCCTCTTCTTGCTTTTGCATCTTTTCTCCCTTCTTCCTCTTCTTATCCACATTTTCCTCCTTCTTTCATTTTTTCCCTTCTTCTCACAGCCCTTTCCCACCTTCTCCCTCTCGAAGGTATGACCTGCTTAAGTCCCCCAATTAGGCCACATTTTCCTCCTACTTCCATTTTTCCCTTCTTCTCACGGCCCTTTCCCACCTTCTCCCTCTCGAAGGTATGACCTGCTTAAGTCCCTCACTTAGGCCACATTTTCCTCCTACTTCCATTTTTTCCTTCTTTTCACAGCCCTTTCCCACCTTCTCCATCTCCAAGGTATGACCTGCTTAAGTCCCCCAAATAGGCCACATTTTCCTCCTACTTCCATTTTTTCCTTCTTCTTACAGCCCTTTCCCACCTTCTCCCTCTCCAAGGTATGACCTGCTTAAGTCCCCCAAATAGGCCACATTTTCCTCCTACTTCCATTTTTTCCTTCTTCTCACCGCCCTTTCACACCTCCCTCTCGAAGGTATGACCTGCTTAAGTCCCTCACTTAGGCCACATTTTCCTCCTACTTCCATTTTTTTCCTTCTTTTCACAGCCCTTTCCCACCTTCTCCATCTCCAAGGTATGACCTGCTTAAGTCCCCCAATTAGGCCACATTTTCCTCCTATTTCCATTTTTTCCTTCTTCTCACCGCCCTTTCCCACCTTCTCCCTCTCGAAGGTATGACCTGCTTAAGTCCCTTAATTAGGCCACATCGCATTGAGGCGTAGAAATAAAACTTTAATTCAAATAATTCAAGTAATTCTATATGCCAGCATTGACAAGGCCAACGAAGGCAAGAGAGATAAGATTAACAACTTTTATTTTATTGGTTCTCTCTGTATCACAAAGCCCCATTTATTGCTACACCCATAAAAGCAATGAGTGGATATAATATTGATTTATTACTGAGGTATACCAGCCAGGTTGCTAATTGCATACAATATTCCAATTTATGAGGCCCCCCCCCGCGTTGGGTTAGATTAGGATTTTTAACTTTGAATACTTTAGTTTATAATAAAAACAAGAAAAAAAATTATTTTATGAACTGGTATGTGCGTAGCTAACTCCGAGTGCAATATATATATATATTATATATATATATATATATATATATATATATATATATATATATATATATATATATATATATATATATATATGAGCTTACACTGAATGTTGTTTGCCGTTATGTAAGTTACGATTACCCTCGTTTAGGGGGTGGACAAATACAGGTTGGATCTGGGGAATTAAGACTGGATGCAGCCGAGAGTATATCGATAATATTTATACATACAATTGTAATGCAGTAATTTTTCTTTTTCAGTACTTGGCTGAAACCGTTAAAAAAATAATAAGATTATGTCCGAAGGACACAACATCCGGCTATGAAGGGTTACAGAACCCACGAGTAGATATTACGTAATCTTTACCTATGTTTCCACTCCTCTGTTTGAGAAAGGTTGGTGCTGAGAGAGAGAGAGGAGAGAGAGAGAGAGAGAGAGAGAGAGAGAGAGAGAGAGAGAGAGAGAGAGAGAGAGAGAGAGAGAGAGAGAGAGAGAGAGAGAGAGAGAGAGAGAGAGAGAGAGAGAGAGAGGAGAGAGAGGAGAGAGAGAGAGAGTTAAATTTTCCTAGAGAGAGAGAGAGAGAGAGGGTTAAATTTTCCTAGAGAGAGAGAGAGAGAGAGAGAGAGAGAGAGAGAGAGAGAGAGAGAGAGAGAGAGAGAGAGAGAGAGAGAGAGAGAGAGAGAGAGAGAGAGAGGGTTAAATTTTCCTAGAATTAAATGCTTTACCACGAATGAACTTTAGTTCAAAGAATACTTTATAGTTCAATGCTGTCTCGCAATTCATGTCTTTTGACGATACACTAAACTTGAATATTGGTGGAAAATAGAACTTAGCAAATTAAAACAAAAATTATTTCTACGTGTGAGGTCATCAATGAATAGGTTTTAAACAAAATATCATAACATTTGCAACCATGACATAGGCTACAGCAAGAGGAAAACTATGTAAGACAAAGATCTGAAGGTAAAAAGTGTAAAAATCTTCACATAATTTAATAGAAATAAATAGAAATAATAGCAACACAATGTAGTCTCTCTCTCTCTCTCTCTCTCTCTCTCTCTCTCTCTCTCTCTCTCTCTCTCTCTCTCTCTCGCTCTCTCTCAGTCCGTGAATAATAAAATAAGGAGAGATGTGCGATAGTCTTCAGTTGAGGTCTGGGATTTCCAGAGTAGGATCCTGGAATAAGCAAGGCCATCGCCATTCTCGCCTCCATCAACAAGATTTTTAATATTCAAACTTGTTTAAACTATTGGGACTAGTTTATTTGAAAACCTGTGACTATTTAAGATTCAATAAATATAATATCTTTTTTTGTGTTGATATAAAAGTGTGTTACTTCGTCAGAAGATGAAGTCTCCTTATGGGAAGAATGGTGTTATATTTGCTCTCCGAGTACTCCTGGCCTTGATGGCGGTCCGGGCACAGAACATACCAAGTAAGTTATTATTGCAACTTTCACTCAAACAAATCTTTGTTTACATTCTTTGTTACTTACTTTCCTCTTGTACCGGTTTTACGTCACGGACACCCTTTTCTACCAAAGGCTAGGACGTTTGCCTTCTTGCGAAGGACTTGTTTTGGCAGATGTAATCGTTACCCTGAGTGCATGCCCTTGCTAACCTCAGACCGTGACGGGGCGCGAACCCTCGACCTGACGCCTTAGAGTCGCGGACGCTACCACTTGAGCCACGGTGACTACTTGTTACTTACTTTCCTCTATTACATAACAAATGAAATATACAATTATTACAGTGTCATGGCATTTAGTAATCACTTTTTTTCAAAACAGACACATAGATATATCACCATACTTTCATTTACTAAAATATATCTAAAACCTTCATAATCAAGTAATGCCTTGTCCTTAAGCTGCTACTTTTTCTTACAAGCTTTCTTGGTGCCCTGGTACGATGTAGACAACTTGCTTTGCCCGTCCAAGTGTCCAACTTTATTTTTTTAAATGAGTGTGACACCGGGACAGGCAAAAACTGCCCTCATCAATAAAGGCCCGGGCACGAGAAAACACCAAGACGAAGGAAAAGAAAAAGGCTAAGGACAAGGCAGAGATGAGGTAATGTTACACAAAGGAAAACGACAGACAGAAAACTAACAGTACAGAGGACCTAGAGATATGGAGGATTAGGCCATGAGATGACGATAGATCCACTTTTTGAAGGATGTCAAATATGTTTAGTCTTCTACACATATAGATGAAAATTTCCTGATATCAAAGTACCCATTTAGCTCTAAATCCAGCTAGATCCTTCAATATCTTCAATATCAAGAGACTCATAGAATCCAATTTATTCTCAATATTTTTTTCTATCAATTTCCATTCATTTTCTATTACAGATATATAATAAAGTTTAATAACGATGAAAGATAATATAAAAAAAACTTTTCACTTATAAAATAAAATTCTAACTGAAAATACCTTTAAATAGTTAAATTTGTTTAGATGAAGTTAACAGAAGTGGGATCAGGAATGAGAACTGATTTTAAGCAGCCCTAAAGATATGTGTTTTAACTATTTCAGGACTCTGTCAAACACCTGCAGTATCAGAAGGCACCTGTATCCTAATAAGGGACTGTTCTGACCTGCTTCCATTAACTGAAACGCAGAGTATAAGGATATTCCTGAGAAATTATGGATGTGGTAGAAATAGGTGACTTTTTTTTTTTTTTACAAACTTCAAATCTTGGTAACGATTTCGTGGCTTAAGTATTATTACTCCCGTTATCGATGACAGGTCATGAGCATTTAGGAAAAGTCATTTTGCTAATAATAATGATATTTGCACATATCAAAAATATTGTGACAATGAAAAAAAATATATATAATTAATTTTGAAAAAGTCTCTTTCTCTAATCAGCGATGGAAATGTTGGCGTGTGCTGTCCCCAGGAGACTAAAAACACGGCAGAAAGTCCAGAGTCTAATGTAGAGTTACCCAGACCCAGCAATACACCTTGTGGTCGACGAGTTGTTGGTGAGGTAAGGAAACTCAGAAATTATCGTACATGACACACGTTGTGCTAAGTCATCGGATCAGTGGGCGAGTTGAGAAGAATGTTTTAGACTCTCCACCCACGGATGGGTGGAACGGGTCATGGAGGACCCATAGGGCAGTCGCCAGTCGGCACAGGCCCCAACCTCCCACTGTGGTGCTCAGCCACAGCGGTAACCTCCCCAGTAAACAGCTTAAACTCATGCAGAGGATCAAAAGTCCAACTGGACAATCGACCTTAACTTCCTATTCTGGAACATGGATGTCCATTGTCGTATTACTGGCTAGAGTACACGCAATGGAGTTCACCGTGCAACGTTAGGAAGAACATCCAGCCTTAACTCCCCAGCTCCAATCTGCCTATGTCCACCCTAATAACAGGGATAAACAGAGACAAATTGTAAACAACACGGTCATACTACAGATGGCATGACGAAGTACATTCCTTTATTAAAAAGAATTACAAAGCTATTCTTTGAGACATGAAATCCAAGGTAACTGATCTTTGTCAGAAAAAATTTTTGCCTAACTTTTATCTTTGTGGTGTATGTTTCAGGGCCCTGAATGGCCATTTTTGGCTGCTGTGGGACGTCGGAGGAATGGTGTATTTGAACACAATTGTAATGGTGTTTTCATCAGCGAAAGCGTCGTTATCGTGGATGGATATTGCATTTTGGCACATTATATGTAAGGAAAAATTAATTTTTAAATTCCAAATTAGTTTTATATGTAGTTACAGCAAGAGCAACAGCATTGCATTATGACAAATTAAATGTAGCTAAGAAAAAACTAATTTTAAATATCTGAAATCTTGAGTCAAATGATATATATATATATATATATATATATATATATATATATATATATATATATATATATATATATATATATAAAACTCTCTCTCTTTGGCTCTCATATTTCTGCCGACTTTTCTATAAGGCTGTGGCCACACCAGACGCGACGAGCGGGGAGGTAGAGTGGAGCGATGAGCGGCGAGATCAGCATCATCGCGATGCATGTCCAACTAGGAAGCGTCAACGTCTCCAATAATCTGTTCAGTTGACATGATGAAAATGATGAAAATAGCTGGGGATGTTGCTAGGCAGTGCGAGTCATTTTGGAACATACTGTATCACGTAGCGTCAAGCGAGGAGGGTAAAGGGAGTGACATACCTCTCCGCTCATCCAGTGTAGCCACCCACATATAATTTAATGAGTTTCAACATGTCGCGTCATCCCTCCTTGCTCGTCACATCTGGTGTGGCCGTTGCCTTAGACTACGGCCACACCAGACGTGACAAGCGGGGAGGCTTGAGCGGGGAGGGATGATGCAACATGTTGAAACTCATTAAATTATATGTGGGAGGCTACACTGGATGAGCGGGGAGGTATATTGCTCCCCTTACCCTCCTCGCTTGACGCTACGTAATACATTATGTTCCAAAATGACGCACACTGCCTAGCGACATCCCTAGCTATTTTCATCATTTTCATTATGTCGACTGAACAAATTATTGGAGACGTTGACGCTTTCTATTTGGACAGGTATTGCAATGACGCTGATCTCGCAGCTCATCGCTCCACGTTACATCTCTGCTCGTCTCATCTGGTGTGGCCGCAGCCTAAGATATTCAGAGCTAATGGCCTTCGAACTTTCCCACTTTCTAATGTTATTCTTTCCCCTTATGCTTTCTACATGCAAGGTCCATTTAGTTCTTTGCTCTCTGAAGATGAACAAGGCATCTGGGCTAGCAGACATCCCTGCAAGGCTCCTTGGGGAATTTGCAGATGAACTGACTCCTGTGCTTTGATTTTTGCCTCAATTTCTCAAAACAGTATCAATCCTTTATCTTGGAAGGACGCCCTAGTTTGTTTATTCTTATTCCTTATTAACCTAACCAAACCTAACGTACCCAAATTACTTTAATATTATACCATTCTGCTTCCAGTTCAGACGTCATTCCAGGTCATTCAGTTGGTCAGAGGAGAGATACAGTCTACAAAGTGGGGGAAAAACTGCTGTCTGAATATACCGATGATGGAAAACAAAGTAAAGGTCTAGGTCTCCTGAGACTGGAACAACCTGTTACATTTAACGGTACGGTATCGATGGTCTTATTTTGTGGTTGAAAATATCAACAGGTAGTTCATATAAGCATATGATTATTAGATGACTGAAACTTAAAGAGGGTTAAATTGTGTTGCAACTGAGATATGAGTTTTAAACTACCACAAAACAGAATCAATAATAATAATAATAATAATAATAATAATAATAATAATAATATAGAAATAGCCTGCGTAGATTGTATGAAAATCTATACATTACTATCAATCAGCTACGACTAGCAGCCAGTAAATACATAAATTAAGTTTGCGGATACTCTCTTTATATATATATATATATATATATATATATATATATATATATATATATATATATATATATATATATATATATATATATATATGTGTGTGTGTGTGTGTGTGTGTGTGTGTGTGTGTGTGTGTGTGTGTGTGTGTGTGTGTGCGTGCGTGCGTGCGTGCGTGCGTGCGTGCGTGCGTGCGTGTGTGTGTGTGTGTGTGTGTGTGCGTGTGTGTGTGTGTGTGTGTGTGTGTGTGTGTGTGTGTGTGTGTGTGTGTTGAAATGGAAATTATTTTGGATACATGATAATACAGCATATGATAGGAATGTATTTTTTAAGGAAAGCTATGACAGCATGCTTCAGATATCTGTTTTTGAAGAGTGTGTTAAAAGAGAGCTTTTCCCCATGAGGTATTAGGTTCCTTTCGGAGAGAGATAGATAGATAGATAGATAGATAGATAGATAGGTAGATAGATAGATAAAATATCTCTATCTTAATATAAATTTTCCAGATTTTGTTCAACCCATTTGCCTCCCTAATAACCAAGATGGTGGGTCTACCTCTCTTCTGCAAGCTATTAATTTAGGTAAGTTCGTTGGTGTAATAATAATAATAATAATAATAATAATAATAATAATAATAATAATAATAATAATAATAATAATAATAATAATAACAACAACAAGACAGTACCGAACTGTAAAAAAAAAAAATAACCCAAAAGTAGTTCTTATAAGTTTTTTTTTTTTTTTTTAATGACAGTAATAAAATATTTAAACATTTATTTTAACTGCATCAAAATTAAGACAATTTCAATTACAGCAATCTGAACTTTCCATGACGGGAGCAGTAGTTTTCAAACATCAACATGCAGGATTATGAGGAGCAGGAGGCTGTCTCTGAACATGTGTCTGAACACACACACACACACACACACACACACACACACACACACACACACACACACACACACACACACACACACACACATATATATATATATATATATATATATATATATATATATATATATATATACATACATACATATACCTTGGCTGTTTCCCCCCTTTAATTGGGGGGTAGCCGACATCAAGAAAGGAAAACATATATAAAATCTTTTTTTAACCTTAAGAAGTAACACAAAGCAGACTCACAACTCCTCTAAATATACCAAAGCCATAATCCCCATTATAAGGGGGGTGGCAGAGTCAAAGAAAACACTTTGACTTTTTGTGGGAACAACTAAGAAATGATAATAGGCCAACATTTTACGTAATGTGATTTCGGATGAAATGGAGTACTGCTAAACAGAAACAACACAAAACAAACAAACTTGTGCAAACAAAGACTCTTTATGCAAATGCAACAAACAAACAAAAAAAACCTCTTTACGCAAATATAACAAACAAACTAACAAACCATTTCTCAGTAAATATGGCACAAAACAAAAAGGTTCAAATTTTGCTATCAGTGAAAGTTATACGGATAATTTTCAGACACCCTATGTATTGATTCGGTTTTACGTCACGAACTCCCTTTTCTACTAAGGGCTAGGACGGTTGCCTTCTAATGAAGGACTTGTACTGGCAGATGTAATCATTACCCTGAGTGTATGCCCTTACTAACCTCAGTCCGTGACGGGGCGCGAACAGTACAGAATAAAACTTACAGAATGCTATTTTCTTGTGTGTAATACATGTCTCATTTTTTCCAGAATCGTCCGGCAACATAGTGCAGAAGAGTGTCAAGCCAGTGCCCGGAACAAGTAGCACGTGTGACACAACTAATCACATTTCTTCATCTTACAAGGAAAAAAATCTAGTTGATATGTGTGCAACATCCTCGATATGTGTGAGTACAGCCATATTTCATTACATAAATTGCAGAAAATTTGATTAGAATAAAGATAATTTTTACATTCATCTTCTTTCATCTTTCTTTCTTTTTTCTTCTACGTCTGCATTGCTATTCTTTTCTTTTTCTTTTGCAAATCACTCTTTACAGCATTATTATTTTGGTCACCACATTTTCATCAAATAACACGGGTAAGGAGACTAAAAGGGATAGGGAAGTTAAGGGCTGACAAAGTGTCAGATATGTGTCTGTTCTGCTCGTCCAGCAGGATATGGAGTCACATTGACCATTAAATCAAATTTTTATTATTATTATCATCATTATTCCAATTATTGTAGTCACCGTGGCTCAAGCGGTAGCGTTCGCGACTCTGAGGCATCAGGTTGAGGGTTCGCGCCCTGTCACGGTCTGAGGTTAGTAAGGGCATGCACTCAGGGTAACGATTACATCTGCCAAATCAAGTCCTTCGCAAGAAGGCAACCGTCCTAGCCATTGGTTGAAAAGGGAGTCCGTGACGTAAAACCAAAACTATTATTATTATCATTATGATGATGATGATTTTATAACCTTGATGAAATGACAAACCATATTTCTTACAGAGGTCAGAGCCATATTCTACTGTTCTTCTTCGTGGAGACCCCAGCAATGGTCGTTACTCAATACAAGGTATAGGAGGAATTATACAGTACCCGTGCCTATCCGAACTCGAAGTTTACACTGACGTTTCTCGCCATACGAAATGGATTCAGGAAAACTTAATGTAAGAATAGAAACTTTTGCACCATTTACAGAACTATTTGAAATGGAGATAGCCTGCACCAACAGTTTGTTTTAACCTGACAACACTCAACAGACAATGGCATGACTTACAATATCAGAACGAAAAGAAACCGTGGCTCAAGCGGTAGCGTCCGCGATTCTGAGGCATCAGGTCGAGGGTTCGCGCTTTGTTACGGTCTGAGGTTAGCAAGGGCATGCACTCAGGGTAACGATTAAATCTGCCAAAGCAAGTCCTTCGCAAGAGGGCAACCGTCCTAGCCCTTGGTAGAAAAGAGTCCTTGACATAAAACCGGCATATCATATTAATCTCTAGTGTCTCAAATGGGTAGTAGTTTCTATTCTAATTGATGAATAATATAAATCCTACACAAATACTATTCCAGATATGTCTGCTCCATCTCATGACAATAAAATTTCATATTTAATTTCACACAGACCGAGTTACGATGTCCGAGGAAGCTTAGAGACTAATCAGTGTGGAAGACGCGCAGTTGGAGAGGTAAGCTATATTATATTTGATTCTTTCTTTCTTTTTCTCTCCTCCCACAGGTAGGCTTTTTAGCCTGTCAGTGCGGAGTATCTTATCCATTCCGCTCTGTCCCGGAAGATATCCTCCTCCTCCAATCTATTCAGTCTTCCCATTCTATATTTTGTTAAGATTTCTTGTATGCTATCCCTCCACCTTTTTCGTGGGCGGCCTGTGGGCCTTCTTCCGTCTCTGGAGAAATATGTTAAATTCACAGATAAATTAATTAGAATTACTCATATCACTGACGGTAACATGTGGCTTTACTAAATGAACTAGAATTTGTGAAGTCTATTTGCCCAAAAATGTTTTCACTGTCTAAAAGGCATTGCTGAGGAATTTACTCAAAGGCTCCTCTACTTAGAGCATATGAGTTGCAACTCTTTCCAGAATTTATTACAGCAGTAAAAGATGTGAACTGCAACTCAGTCCAGAATTTATTACAGGAGTAAAATATGTGAATCGCAGCTCTGTCCAGAATTTATTACAGCAGTAAAATATGTGAGTTGCAACTCTGTCCAGAATTCATTACAGCAGTAAAATATGTGAATTGCAACTCTGTCCAGAATTTATTTAGTATTTTTGAGATGCTCCAAATTCTGTACTGGGCATTGTTTTCTAACACCCACACACATTTTTTCCCGGACTGATTAAAAGGCAAAATGAGAGAATTCGGGTTCTTGTGTTCAATATAGAATCAAGACTAAAAATTGTGCTGATACTTAAAAAAAAAAAAATATATATATTTTAAATATATAGAAACAGACAATATTTCAGAGGCATATTAAAGTTTAGAAGTCTCTGATGAAAGGCAGAGGCAAGGGACAGTAACAGCACAGAGGCCGACTACACGCCTTCCATATAGCCGGGGTCCAATCCCTTTCCCCATCACGTGGACCCAGTGATCTCCAATGGCTAACTAATTAGGTAGACCTAATAGGAAATCACCGACTCCCAAATTACTTGTCCAAATTAGTTGGTAACAAAATGAGACACTGACAGTTAATCCAAATTTGGACCAGGATCGCCCAAGTGGCCAGTATATTACTAGCCCCAAACGCTACCACTGTGTCTCAGTGCTCGAAAGAGTCCTCAGACACACAGTATTGTAAAGCATAAATTATTTTAAGTTCTTATTCCCAATACCCAACCCAGGGCGAACAGTTTCCCTTCCTGGCGTCTCTAGGACGGATGCAAAATGGTGTTTTCGAAATGACATGCGGCGGAGTCATCATAGATAATTCGTGGATCATGACAGAAGCTGCTTGTATATTGGATACATATATGTAAGTATTGGAGTAAGTGGTTAAATATATATAAAACTACAAAATGAAACTAAAATAGTCATGAATCAAATTAAAATTCTTATTAATAGGGTCCTTCATAATATCTTTGGTTGGATAAGGTCAAGTGAGGTTCTTAGATTAGGCACTTTCCATACACATGTCACGCATCCATATACTTGCTTCACTTTGGCGCTGCTTAACCTAACCTAATGACCCCACCACTTGACCTATTCTTAACTATAGTACATATATCACGAGTGACCCTATGTTGTTTTAGATTCTCCACCCAAGGCTGAGTGGAACGGGTCATGGAGGACCCGTAGGGCGGTTGCCAGCCGGCACAGACCCCAACCCTCACTGTGGTGCCCAGCCACAGCAGTAACCTCCCCAGTAAACAGCTTAAATCTCTTGCCTGGACTAGGCCGCGTGGCCCTAATAGTAAGAATTACCATTTAGTGCCAATTTACCTATTCCTTACAGAACTCATGCTACAATTGGCATAAACAGTGCCAATGAGAGAACAGTGCCCATCTCCACGCGAAAACACCATCCTAATTATGACCCAAGTACCAGAGAAGGCAACGTAGGACTGCTGCAACTGGAACAGCCTGTAATATTTGACGGTTTGTGTCAGTTTAACATTTTTTTCAACCTCTCTTTTTTTTCTATTAGTTTCTTGGGCATGACCTCATTGCACACTTTAATTCACAGACGACATGTCATCTTTATTTTTGTACTCATTACCTTTGTTGCGTTGCTAAGAGGTTAGTAGAACGAGGAATATTCGAACTTGGGTTCTCTTGTAAGACAGATCAGGGTTTAACCCATTAAGCTACAAAATGCATAAATATCTGTTGATAGAAACTTAACTGTGCAGGGAAAAAATTAGATTGTATATAAGCCTCTGAGAACATAATATATATATATATATAATATATATATATATATATATATATATATATATATATATATATATATATATATATATATATATATATATATAACTGAAATTTTTTTTTCTTTCAGATGATGTGCAACCCATCTGTCTCCCCAAATCCTCTGAGATTCCACGAGACTCGATGATAGCAGCTTCTATATTGTCAGGTAAACTAAGAATGATTATTGATAGTTTTGTCTTCAAAATAGGAACAAGACGAATCGCTCATATTTGTAGCATGGTATTACTGAGACCGCACAAGGTACCCCATAAATCTGGTGGGGAAAAATAAACACACACACACACCACCACCACCACACATACACAAAACACACTTTTTATTTGAAAGAAGAAAAGAGGCGAATCAGTGATTTTGGATAGTCTGTCTGTAACTGAAAACAAAATCTGAGGGTCTGGACACACTAAACGTGCACTCATTGCAAAGAGGAAGCGCTGAAAAATCATTCTCCCGGACCTCTTTTCTCCATAATAAATAATACATGTGATCTCAACTAGTCAAGCCACCTTACTGGCAAAAGGTTTCTTGAAGAAGCTATTATATAAGATTATTAATGCTTTAACGGTGAACCAATAACCCTTTTTGCCTTAAGGGAAAGATCATAACTAATAAAAAAATTAATAAATAATTTAGTACAATTCTACAACCTATACAAACAGAAGCAAAACCAGTTCCTTTGTTTCTAAGCCCCAAATATAAACGCCAAAAGGACGCTTTTGTGAAGGTTTTCTCCTAACTCGCATTTGTATATTATAAATGTGTCAGAAAATATTTTTCAAAAAACCTTCATAAGCATTTCAGTCACTAGGGGAACGAGGCAGCTGAACACCGTGTTGGTCTCAATCCCAAGCCTCCTGGCTAGTACAGTAGTAACGCGCTGGCCTCGCATTCGCGAGGTCAACGGATCGCGCCTCGTCCAGGCAAGAGAGTTTAAGCTGTTTACTGGGGAGGTTACTGCTGTGGCTGGTCACCACAGTGGTTGGTTGGGGTCTGTGCCGGCTGGCGACCGCCCTATGGGTCCTCCATGACCCGTTCCACCCATCCGTGGGTGGAGAATCTAAAACTACTCAATCCCAACGAAATAGAAAAAAGTATCAAGAAAGGGCATCCTGGTGTCAGGGAGGGCATCCAACAGTAACACATTGAGTCAAAACCAAACACTATTGTAATATAAAGAAAAAACTAATTATGAAACCTGCAAAGAACTGCGGATACAATATGTGACCATCATTACAGTTGAAAATGAGTTTACAAAAATAAATTGATACGCACACACTTTCTAAAAATAAATCCTGAATACATTTTATTATCTAGCTAGATACCTAACAGGTGTCCCTCATGTTTGTCTCTTAGGCTACCTTCCTCCAGGTGGAGACAGAGGGTAAACCTTATTTAATTGATGTAATATTACCCCTGCTAACAGGAACTATATATCTTGGTAGACATATATAGTATACCGTCATAGTCTAATATTCCACCGTTGCTATTTCTACAAGAACTAAGATTGGCAGATATGTAAAAAAAAAAATATTTTTAATTATTTAATAAACACACGAATGAATTAAATTACAGTAATAACCATTACATGCCATTACAAATATATAAAGCAGAGGAAGTATTTGTCCATTTGAGTACTTGAGCACACGTGTCTCCATGAACAGCTATTGGCATTGTAAAAATTTTTTTTTTTACTTATACTACATGAAGTATGTCTACTGTGTTACAGCTACACAAGATCGGGGTATGACACACTCCTTCAGAATTGCGAATTACGTGCCCCAGTCCCAGTGTAATCCAATGGGTGCCATCGAACATCGTCTGCATAGGGACACTATATGTGCCTCGTCTGATATCGTATGCGTAAGTAATGATAGTTTGTTTGTTAGTTTTTGCATCTCTCAATGACGAATGAATTTTTGTTATATTATTATTATTATTATTATGATTATTTTTTATTTTTTATTTATTATTATTAATATTATTATTATTATTATTATTATTATTATTATTATTATTATTATTATTATTATTATTATTATCTTTGTTGCTTTGAATATAATTTCAAGAGAGTTTATTTCTATATTATTATTATTATTATTATTATTGCTTGGAATATATTTTAAGAGACTTATTTCTACATACGAGTATGTTTATTTGCATAACACTTTATTACATAACTATAGTTAAAGTATGCGTCCGCATATATACATAACTTAGTACTTATACATATTCATAGTGGTATGAATGAATATTCATAAGTATAGTGAATACTTTATCGATAATTCCTTTTGGACTAAAGGTATAAGGACTAGAGTAAAATCCGCTTCGCTAAGCTTTTGGCGAGAAACGTTTTCAACGCTTCGTGGCAACGTTTTTAATTTATATGTATAAAGGTCGTTGTCATTTGCACGTGCAGTATGACTAACCATTTTTTAATCTCTAGGGGTTAGAGCTAGAGTAAAATCCACTTCGATAAGCATTCGGCGAGAAACGTTTTCAACGCTTAGTGGAAACGTTTTTAATTCATATGTATAAACGTTGTTGTCATTTGCACGTGCAATATGCCTAACCAATTTTTCATCTCTAGGGGTTAGAACTAGAGTAAAATCCACTTCGTTAAGCTTTCGGCGAGAAACGTTTTCAACGCTTCGTGGAAACGTTTTTAATTTATATGTGTAAACGTTGTTGTCATTTGCACGTGCAGTATCACTAACCAATTTTTCATCTCTAGGGGTTAGAACTAGAGTAAAATCCACTTAGTTAAGCTTTCGGCGAGAAACGTTTTCAACGCTTCGTAAAAACGTTTTTAATTTATATGTGCAAACGTTGTTGTCATTTGCACGTGCAGTATGACTACCCCCCCTTTTTTTTTTCTCTAGGGGTTAGAATTGTGGCCCCTTGAAACAAGGAACTCTATGAACGAAATATTTAGGATCATTTTGAACTTTCATACTAATAATTATGAACATTGTGAACGATAAGATTTTGTGAGAATGTTCTACTGGATTAGGAAGCACTTGAGTTGCATAACGTTCATTAATGTCACGTGAAACTGGTTGTCTCATTACCCATACCAGAGCAACCACTTAGATAAGTACAGATAATGTACAATATTCATAAAAGTATTGCTTTCTACATGCTATACATTGGAATAAATTAATTTGTAGTACATCCATAGGCAAAATATATTTTGAAAATTTTTAGTATTCTCTATGTAAAATTCATAATTTAATGTAAAGAGTTTTTTATATTAATACTTTATACATATACTGTTTTTAAATTCCCAATTTCAAGTTATTTATATGTATACCTATACATGTGAGAATAGTAATATTCAATATTGGAAGAGGATGCTTAATTTAGAAGACTGACTGGGTGCCTATACTGAAGTTGTGTCTGGATAGTATTATATTATAATGGAAATCCTCCACAATCATTATCATCACCATCATCATCATCATCGTTATTATTATTATTATTATTATTTTCAGACTGCAGGTACCAGAATGATACTGCTCAGGCGAGACCCATTAACAGCTCACCTAAGCGTAGAAGGGATGGGTGGGAGCAACAAATACCCTTGTCTTACCGGGATCATGTCTTATACCCGTATCATACCTTATATGAACTGGATTAATGCTAGAGGAAATTAATATAAACCTTAAATTCGTCATTTACTACCCCCCCCCCATCAGACCCTCCTGCCCCCTTCCGGCCCTGTCTCCCCCCACTATTATTATTCTGAGTCTCCAAGGCTGTGTAAATCTGTAGTCACCGTGGCTGAGGCGGTAGCGTCCGCAACTCTGACGCGTCAGGTCGATGGTTCGTGCCCCGTCACCGACTGAGCTTAGTAAGGGCATACACTCAGGGTAACGATTACACATGCCAAAACAAATCCTTCGCAAGAACGCATCCGTCCTAGCCCTTAGTAGAAAAGGGAGTTCGAGACGTAAAACCGAATCAATCAGTAGAGACTTCACTGAAGTTCTCTCTTTCAACCTACATGGACTGCCAACTCAATGGAGAAAGATTGGGTGATAAAGGTAAGGAAGGGGAGTCTTATTGGGTAATCCTTGAGGGGAACAGAGGGGAAACAACCTAGGTATAGAAGAGTACTCAATGACTTCCTGAAAGAGGAAACGATCATGGAATTTTTTTAATTATATTTTTAAAGTAAGGAATGGGGGCAATCTTATTATTATACTGAGAAATCTTTGCAGATCAAGAAATGCTAAAACTTTGAAAATTTGGGTTACCATTTAAGGGTATCGAAGGAAAGGGTAGTCATCTGAAGAAAATGGATGGGTGGCAAGGGAAAGGGACAACTGTGGCATTATCGGGTTAACCTGGAAGGGGCAAAGAACGGAAGGATATCTTGGTAGTAATGGTTATTATATGTGAATAATATATACGTGAAAGGCTGAGAAGAGGGGAAACTTAAGCAATAGTGGTAATATATGAAGGAATAAAAAGCCATCAACTTTACTGATAATATTCAATAGTGTTAGATAGGGGCTCCCAAGAGATCCCTGGGGATTTATAGAGTACCTGGGCGTTCCAGAGAGCTCCTAGAGCTTCCTGAGGGTCTTGAAGACTTCCTAGAGGTTTCTGGGGACTCCTGGGGGTTTTCTAAGGCTCCTAAAAATTCTTAGAGTCTCTGGCGACTATTTGGCTCCCTAGGGACTTCGGAGTCTAAATGAAAGCTCCAGGTGCTTCCTTAAGGTCAAGGAGAATGGGGAGCTTTGGTTGTTTTAGATTTTCCACCCACGGACGGATGGGTGTAGCGGGTCATGGAGGACCCATAGGGCTGTCGCCAGTCGGCACTAGTTTTAGAACGGAGTCTTGGTATAATTGGAAGTATTTCAAGGGTATAGGGGGAAAATACCTACCTATTTTGGTGTATATTTAAAGGGTGAGGAAAAAAGACCAAGTAAGATATATTTACATTCTCTCTTCTGCTCTCATCTGAAAAACTAACCAGTGGTGGAAACGCCTTGTCTTTGTAATAACAATATCACCAACAAACTAGAATTTTGCATTATTGAGTAATCTAAGAATGCCAAGTGTTGCCAGAATAGGATGAAAAACTTTTCAAACAGTGACTGAAATGTAAATGTGTAAGAATTTGCTCTCTTTATTTTATAACAAATTAATTCGTCAAGAAATAAAGAAAGCAATGAATTTTTAGTGTTATTTTTTCTGAGTTCCTACAACTAAAAATAGAAAAAAAATATCGAAGACTAGTATTTGCAAACTGCATCGAGATCAGTTTGCATATAAAGGTTACACTCACTAAGCTCATTCTCTCTAGATAGATACACAGATAGATAGATAGGTAAGTAGACAGATAGATTAGCCAGATAAACAGGTAAACAGGGCATCTACAAAATTTGACTCAAATTGAAAAATTTTATGTATTTACAAATGAATAGATAAAGCTAAGAAAGTTAGCGTAAGTTATTTTTTTTTTTATCTTAACGAAAATACTTCTACAATTCATAGCCTCCGTTCAATGCATTTTGGTGTCTTCATTGAATTCAGATTCATTGATTCAGAGCCTCCTGGCTAGTACAGTGGTAACGCTCTGGCCTCGCATTCGCGAGGTCGACGGATCACGCCTCGTCCAGGCAAGTGAGTTTAAGCTGTTTACTGGGGAGGTTACTGCTGTGGCTGGGCACCACAGTAGGGGATTGGGGCCTGTGCCGGCTGGCAACCGCCCTAAGGGTCCTCCATGACTCGTTCCACCCATCCATGGGTGGAGAATCTAAAAAAAGAAAAAAAAAATTATTCAGTGAGTTCGTTCGATATACGATATATTTAATACATGGGAAGGTGCCCAGGAAATCAAGCCATCGCTTCTAATCCAACGTTCTAGAAACACTTGGATTAGGAACTCATGAATGTGATCGGTTTTACGTCACGGACTCATTTTCTGTTAAGGGCTAGGAGGTGCCTTCTTGCGAAGAACTTTGGTTTAGACCAGTGCAATCTTTACCCAGGGTGAATGCCCTTCTAACCTTAGACCGGGTTAGGAGGTGCCTTCTTGCGAAGAACTTTGGTTTAGGCCAGTGCGATCTTTACCCTGGGTGAATGCCCTTTCTAACTTCAGACCGGGTTAGGAGGTGCCTTCTTGCGAAGAACTTTGGTTTAGGCCAGTGCGATCTTAACCCTGGGTGAATGCCCTTTCTAACCTTAGACCGGGTTAGGAGGTGCCTTCTTGCTAAGAATTTTGGCTTAGGTCAGTGCGATCTTAACCCTGGGTGAATGCCCTTTCTAACCTTAGACCGGGTTAGGAGGTGTCTTCTTGCGAAGAACTTTAAGCCAGTTCGATCTTTACCCTGGGTGAGTGGCCTTTCTAACCTCAGACCGGGTTAGGAGGTGCCCTCTTGCGGAAAACTTTGGTTTAGGGAAGTGCAACCTCTACGATGGGGGAGTGCCCTTTCTAACCTCAGACCGTAGCAGCCCTCGAAACCACTGCCTGACTTGCTCCCATATCACATTTTTAGCTTTGAACTGAGGAATTGATGGTTTCTTCTGTTGTTCATCCAGTTTTCTCATACTTCGAAACTGTAAGAGGAGAGTAGACTATGCATGTTGTCACTTTGACAATATAAGAATCCTCTTCAAGAATCTTTGAGACTTCAGTCTCTGGTTCTCACAGGTTGTAAGCGGATAATAGCCTATGCATGGAGTCACTTTGACAAAATAAGAATCATCTTCAAGAACTATTGAGAATTAAGTCTCTGGTGTTGATAGGTTGTAAGTGGAGTATATGAATGATGTCATGTTGACAAAATAAGAATAATCTTCAAGAACCTTTGAGAATTCTGTCTCTGGTGTTGATAGGTTGTAAGTGGAGTGTATGAATGGTGTCATGTTGAAACATAACGTCATTTGGTGCTTAAAACTTGGAGAGGCTTCTTGGATTATCTCATTTTATCTGTCGAGATGTTCAGATGACGCAGGACTGTGGCCATTCCCTCACGATTACACGATCACATACATACACGAACGCACAAACATACACACACACACACACATTATCTAGCAATGACGTCAAAACAAACAGAATTTCTTGAGGCCATCTCAAAATAGCCATACTTCACTTTCCTTATCCATTATAAGAAGTCCAAGAAACTAGAGGCAATATCCAGTTATCCAGGACAATATCCAATATCCCTTCATGTCAATATTCCGTATTTTATAACTAAAATTATGTCGCCATATATTGTGTTCACATTTTATGCTATATTTTAACCCAAATTAAACTGAAATATCTTAATTGTCATCTGCAATGCTTTTCATGAATAGCCTACACTTCCTCTTCCTGCCTAGCTTACTGGATGTTAATTTCTTGTTTTGGTTCAGAGTTTTCTGGCAGGTTTTACTCTTTTCCACCAGCTCTCTCCATTCATCCGAGCTTGGAAAAGATACCATGTTGAGCTGGCCTACTCCCCGAGTGGTTCGCATAAATTTCATATTATACTAGTACTTTACCGGTAAAGAAAGAAGTTTCGAAAAACTTATACGAATTATCGAGGACAGTGAATTACTCATTCAAGCGCCCAAATCTCCTACCCTTGAAGGTACCCAATACTTCCTACCCCTCCTATACCCAATATTTAACAACTAATGTCTCTATCTCAGCACCTAGGAGCGTACATGTAACACCCTCTGATATATGGGTCTGATAAAGCCATTCTCTATGTCTTCTTGACCATGTAATTCACCACTCCAACTCCGCTGTCCTTCCTCAATTTGTATTCAAAGGCTACTTACGCAACAACCACTGAGTTTAGCGTAAAGACGATATGTATTAGCCCCAAAGATCGCGTAAGTACAGATTAGTGTAAAGACGATATATATTGGCCCCAAAGATCGCGTAAGTACAATATAAACGATATCAAGTCCCTTAGGCCGCTTCCATTGGAAGTAATAACACAAGTATTTGAAGGACTTCAGCTTAAAAGCGGAGAAAATAACTCGTACAACTTGTACATAGATAAAATAACTAGATCACATTTGGAAGAAAGCTTAGTTGACTTTCTTGGAAGTAGCTCAAATATTTAAAGGACTTGACCTAAAAACGAGAAAGCAATTGTATTACTGCTTAAAAATTTGATTATAGTATTTAGACCACATTTGAAAGAATAATTAGCTGATATTCATTGGAAGTAGTATATGAATTTGTAGACTTGAGTTAGGAAGGAGAAAAAGTAGCATTACTGCTTATACATAGATTAGTATTTAGACTACTTTTGGAAGACAGAGTAGGCGACATTCAGTGCAATTAGCACAAGTATTGGAAGACCGTGATCGTAAAAGGCGAAGAATTAGCACTATATTTGGAAGAAAGATAAGCTGAACATTGGAAGTAGCATAAGTGTTTGAGGGCTTTAAGTTTAAAGAGAAAAAATATCAGTATTGCATTTGGAATACATTTGGAAGAAAGATTAGCTGACCATTGGAAGTAACATGAGTGTTTGAGGGCTTCAAGTTTAAAGAAGAAAAAAATATCAGTACTGCATTTGGAATACATTTGGAAGAAAGATTAGCTGAACATTGGAAGTAGCATACGTGTTTTTGAGCTTTAAGTTTAAAGAGAAAAAAAATACTGCATTTGGAAGAAAGATTACCTCATTCATTGGAAGTGTATGAGGCTTTGAGCTTAAAAGGAAAAAAAATGATTAGTGCTACATATGGAAAAAAAAGATTAACTGATGATCAATGGAAGTAGAACATTTGAAGGCCTTAAGTTTTTAAGGAGAAAAAAAATACTGGTAGTACTTTTACAATGATTAGTATATAGACTACATTTGCAAGATAGATTATCTTGGATCCATTGCAAATAAAACAAGCAATTGCAGGACGTACTCAGAAAAAAATTAAACGTTCTATCCATTCATAGATAGGTGTTACAGTAAAAAAAAAAAAAAAAAAAAAAGTTTTCGTAAAAACTGAGATGATGCTATTAGGAGTTAGATCGAGTGCTTGTAGGACCTTAGTAGGAAAAAAATATATTTTAAGTCCAATAAAGACTAGTTTGAAGATTACTTTTTTCAATTTTTTTTTATGATTGTGACGCCAGGACGGGTAAAAAAAAAAAATAATATAAAACAGCCCTCATCGGGCCTGGGCACGAAGAATACATAAAGTAAAGAGAAACAGAGATGGAGAGTGTAATGATTTGTCAGCTGTGAAGGGATAATAAAAGATGCGTAATGAATATCCAAGAATATTCAGTGTAGCTGTAGGCATAGAAAAAGAACCGTAACTGAAGGAAGACTTAACATCGAACTGTCCTGGACAGTCCTATTCAAATTCAGAACACCTTCAGCTGTAGTATCACAACGGGCGGTTGATGCCATGAGCCAACCTACTGCATGTTAATTGCTGGTAAACTTAGCTGAACCTCATTGGAAAATTGCATGAGTACGTGAGAGACACGAAAATGAAGAGAAACGAAGCCGATAACAATCGGACATGATTCACACCCATTAATAATTGGATCTGGGGGTTGGGGGTTGGCGGGAACTTGTGCGTCAAAACTGAGAGACAAGTAGCTGAGGGGAGAGCTCCTTCCTGCGTCATTCGCCTTTCAGAGGCGGCAGATAACATGGAAAAATAGAAAAACCCCTTGACTTTGTTAGAGAAACTTCACTGAAGGAGGTTATCTGCGATCTCTGTCGTGATCATATTCTAATTCGGGATTAAAGGCAAGTTTCAAGGAGCGTCAACAGATAAAACGAGAATTGAGATGCTGAGAGTAGTAGCACACTTAAGAGCCGTGCCTCGTGCTCGCTGGGTGATTTCCTTCTTAATGTCAAGTAGGTGAAGTACGCTTCGACCTTGGGTGTACTTAGTAAACCTGCTGAGAACACTGACTGAGAGACGACAGGTGCTTAAAATGTAGCCTGCCATCTCGCGATGTTATGAGAGATTCTTCCAGTTTTTTCTTCAAGGAAGGAATTGGGTTTGAATTCCTGGCCTCTGGTATGACTGGTCAGAAGAATTAAAAAACTTCTCTGAGTTACACTTGGATATAGAGATGGGAAAATTTCAGTTTAGCGCTTTTAGTTATATAGAGTGGGCAAATACAAGGCTATCATATCATTCTTACCAGAACTCAAAACATTTTCCGGAATATATAGACATCTTTACATATTTGTTTATACCATACTCCCAGACAACAGTGTACCAAATAAAGATAATTACTTCGCTTCTAGCTCATACTGATATATCAGAATTGAACAGCAGTCTATGGGTAAGCTTGAGTTTAACACCAATTTCCTGGACAGCTCGAGGTTAAGTCTTCCTTCAGCTACGGATCCATTTCTATGCCTACATCTACACAGAATATTCTTGCATATTCATTACACATATCTTTTCTTTGCTCTATGTTTCTTCGTGCCCAGGCCCGATGAGAGCAGTTTTCACCCGTCCTGGTGTCATACCCACAAAAAAATTCAAAAGGTCTTAAGTGTTTTTATGTATATTGCCTGTCAGTGAAGGATTTATTTTTTTTCGGAGTTCTTTTCGGAAATTTGGTTGTTACTGAAAGCATTTAATCCAGGTCCTGTTGTCTGTAACCCGTTTTTTACATGGCCATCCATTGTCTGGTTATATACTAGGCGTCTAAAGAATACTTTTACAAGCCAGACCTCCAACAGAATGCTTTTACAATCCAGACCTCCAAAAGAATGCTTTTACAATCCAGACCTCCAAAAGAATGCTTTTAAAAGCCAGACCTCCAAAAGAATGCCTCTACAATCCAGACCTCCAAAAGAATGCTTTTACAATCCAGACCTCCAAAAGAACGCTTTTACAATCCAGACCTTCAAAAGAATGCTTTTACAATCCAGACCTCCAAAAGAATGCTTTTACAATCCAGACCTCCAAAAGAATGCTTTTAAAATCCAGACCTCCAAATGAATGCCTTTACAATCCAGACCTCCAAAGAATGCTTTTACAATCCAGACCTCCAAAAGAATGATTTTATAATCTAGACCTCCAAAAGAATGCTTTTAAAATCCAGACCTCCAAGTTGAATATGGCTATCCCTACAAATTTTCATGGTATAATATCTTGGAAACCCGCTCAAAGTCATCGAAACTTCAGAATATATCTAAATGTGTGAGAATATGCAATATTCCAATTGCTAATTTCAACAGTGGATGTACATTAGGCTTTTGAAATAATAGATTCCTTTAATATTTAAAATATAAAATAATATAATTAATCCAGTTAGATATAACTGGATTAAATTTTGTCAATATATTATTTTGGCTGTAGTAGTCACCGTGGCTCAAGCGGTAGCGTCCGCGACTCTGAGGCGGCAGGTCGAGGGTTCGCGCCCCGTCACGGTCCAGAGGTTAGCAAGGGCATGCACTCAGGGTAACGACTACATCTGCCAAAACAACTCCTTCGCAAAAAGGCAACCGTCCTAGCCCTTGGTAGAAAAGGGAGTCCGTGACGTAAAACCGGAACATTGAGAATATTGAGTGAATTAACTCTAAGGCCGCTTTCACACCAAAGTGGCTCGTCGCATGTGGCATGCCACGTGGCACGCCAGTTTAAAACGAACATCCGGGAATATATGTAACCTTTCACACGGAAGCTGCGTGACACGTTCCATGTGCCACGCCACTGTAGTGTGAAAGGTTTCATATATTTATGGGTGTTTGCTTTTTACTGACGTGCCACGAGGCATGCAACGTGCGACGTACCACTTTGGTGCATGGTCTAATTTTACGTTCAAAAATAGCCCGAATATTAAGCTTTGAAAAGGAGTTCTATTTAATTGTTAGTTTTTCCTCGAGTACTTGTGCCTCACTTTTTTTTTTTTTAGTGTGACAACGGGACAGGCAAAAAAAAAAAAAAACTTCGCTCATCAATAACGGCCCGGGAACGAGAAAACATTAAAACGAAGGAAAAGAAAAAGGTTAAGGACAAGGCAGATATGAGGTAATGATACACCAAGGAATAGGACAAACTGAAAAATAGTCAAAGTACTCAAAAACATAGGCCATTTTTTACGTTCAAATTCAGCCTAAACATTATTTTTTAAGTGCTATTACTTCTTCATCGCTTAGGTCTTTTAAAACACCCTTGATGCTTCTCCTTAAGATATA
>JAXCGZ010000193.1:95000-107500 GCA_037179515.1 Halocaridina rubra
GGAGATGATAATTTTTTTTTTATGACGCTGTTTAATAATAAACATCGTCTTAATAAATTAATTTCTTAAAATAAATATATTAACGTAAGTCAAATACTACAAAAGTTCCGGTTTTACGTCACGGACTCCCTTTTCTACCAAGGGCTAGGACAGTTGCCTTCTTGAGAAGGACTTGTTTTGGCAGATGTAATCCTTACCCTGAGTGCAAGCCCTTGCTAACCTCAGATCGTGACGGGGCACGACCCTCAACCTGATGCCTCAGAGTCGCGGACTCTACCGCTTGAGCCATGGTGACTACCCAAATACTACAAAAGTAAAAAATATTGTTTTGAAATAGCGGAAGTTTTTTTTTTTTTTTTTTTAACGATGCGTTAAAAATAATTTTCAGATTAATAAGTTGAATTCCATAGATGGTTAGAGGTCAGAGGCAAGGGACAGTGATAGCATTAGAGGCAGACTATATACCTACCAAATAGCCAAGGCCCAAGCCCCCTTCCCAATTACGTGGATCCAGTGATCTAAAGGCAATAGTTGAATAATCAGGTAGCGTTATAGGATGGTTAAAGGTCTCTATTGAAAGTCAGAGGCAAGGGACAGTGATAGCAATAGAACCCGACTATATACCTACCAAATAGCCAAGGCCCAAGCCCACTCCCCAATTACGCGGATCCAGTGATCTAAAGGTAATCAGGCAGAGCTATAGGAAATCACAGATCCCTCACATTTACTTATTTTTTATTCAGGATCAGTTATTGATGATCGTGGGAACCGCGGTAGCGCAGTGGTTAGAAAGCTCGACTCTGGAAGTAACAAACCCATGTTCGAGCCCGTTGCAGGGAGCTAGGAGGGACCGCCACCCTTAATTCCCCAGCTCAAACCTGTCAGAGTCCACCTCCACTTGATTAGGGAATTAATAGAGACACAAAAATTTTTTTTGAGACTTCCACCATTCAGAAATTTTCTGACCTCATTCTACAAGCCAAATTCCTTAACGGTTTCAACTCTTCATTTTTTTTTAAATCCAACTGTCAAAATTTTAAAGATGCGACAAGTTTTGAAATTTGGAACTTTTAAGACAGGAACCTGAGCACTGGTGCATCTAGCCATGTCAGTTCCTAATGATGTACTCATTATGCTTGCTTGGTTAAAAGGGGCCAGGAGACTACCGATGCTTCTTAAAATTTCTTACACACCAGTCGACATTGTTCCGGTTTTACGTCACGGACTTCCTTTACTCCCTTTTCTACCAAGGGCTGGGACGGCTCCTTCTTGCGAAGGACTTGTTTTTGGCAGGTGTAATCGTTACCCTGAGTGCATGCCCTTGCTAACCTCAGACCGTGACGGGGCTCGAACCCTCGACCTGACGCCTCAGAGTCGCGGACGCTACCGCTTGAGCCACGGTGACTACTACACAGCATCGACATTACTATGTGAATATATCGCTCTTTTGCCAATGAAGGCGGCGGTCTCGGACTAGACTCTTTCGGTGTGGCAAAATTGCCCATCAAACAGCAGGGACGTGTGGCAAAATTGCCCATCAAACAGCAGGGACTCCATCGGATTCGGTTTTACGTCGCGAACTCCCTTTTCTACTAAGGGCTAGGACGGTTACCTTCTTGCGAAGGACCTGTTTTGGCAAATGTAATCGTTACCCTGAGTGTATGACCTTACTAACCTCAGTCCGTGACGGCGGTTAGTAAGGGCATACACTCAGGGTAACGATTACATCTGCCAAAACAAGTCCTTCAGGGACTCCATCATGCCTAAGTTATGACTGATTTTTTTATTTATCAATTTGTTAACCCACTTACTATTATATTATAAAAAGATCACTATAATGGTGCGTTCCAACTATTCCTACCATCCCAGGGAACGTCCTTGCGAGGAGAAAACAAAAACAAATTAAAATTAAAAAAATAAAAAATTAACTTTGACGCCAGACGGTACTTGAAAAAGTCGCCGAATAGTCGATTGATTTCTGAAGAGATGGGGGGGACTTTGGGGGAATGGGGGTGGAGACTTTTTTTGGGGGGACAAGAGAATATGAATGACGTACAAATGAATGAAGGAGAGGGGCCAAGATGGGGGACAGTAGATGGAGAAACCAAAACTTAATAGAAGAGGGACAAGAAACGGTCATAGGTACAGATGGAATAGAAACGGGAGGTGTTGGAGTAAACAAAATGGGAGTTTGGGGGGGGAAGGTCCAAGAAATATACTTCGAGAGGGTTATAAAAGACAGATGAAGTTTTCTATCATCAATCAGTCAGTGTCCTCTAGTGTTGTGACAACAGCCAAAGGAGTCCAAAAATCTTTTTTAAATTTGGAGAATTTCGGTACTACTTGGATCCGTTTGGAATAAGGTCAATATCCACTTCAAAGCATTGCCAGGTAAGAGTGTACAATGTACTTTATGCTATAAAAAAACACACACACACACACACACATTCACTCATGTGATCACTGCTCAAAAAACTGTATCCAAAATGGAAATAGAAATGGAAGATATATGACACAATTTGACCTGGTCATTTTTAAAAAACAAAAGCAAAATACATGTGGGGGGATTAGCCCACGTGTCTAAGCAGTCAGGCATTTTAGACAAAACTTACAACTAACCTATTGGTAATTTAATATTCAGACTCCTTTAAATGACGAAATAGACAATATTCTTGTATAGCAATAATGTAAGGAAGTTAGTTTCTAATTGCTATCACTTCAGAGCTATAAAGATTTTCCAGGAATACTGATTGTTCTTTACTCTGGAACTCTCTTCCTCCTTCTGTCTTTCCTAATTCTTATGACCTATCATCCTTCAAAAATCGGATCTATCGTCATCTCAGGGCCTAGTCCTCCGTATCTCTGGGTCCTCTGTACTTTGACTGTTTTTTCTGTTTATCGTTTTCCTTTGTGTGATATTACTTCATCTCTGCCTTATCCTTAACCTTTTTCTTTTCCTTCGTCTTGGTGTTTTCTTGTGCCCGGGCCTTTATTGATGAGGGCAGTTTTTGCCTGTCCTGGTGTCACTCAAAAAAAATATGAAAGAAACTTGCCACTGACATATTACTTTAACTTCCATCAATATTTTCAGTAATTTCTCTTAATCTTTTAGTCTTGAAGATATAAAATGCCAATAAGACCTCACTGGTAACGTATTTTAGTTAATTAGATTTAACACAATGCTCAGTTTGACCTACCAACATTATGATTATGCTAATATCTTTATGAATAATATTTAAATTAAAAAAAAGTGTATATATTTGCTAAGTGACATTTTTGTGCTAATAAAATCTTTTCATCTATTTTGTCAGGTGCAAGGATGAAACTCCCCCTTCTTTCGCTTGTGCTGGCGATACTAGTGTCCACCTCCTATGGTCGGTCTCTGACCCCAAATGACGTGCCAGATCCCCCTAAGAAAGTTATGGGACGATTGTCACCAATTGCTGCTCTACCCCACGTTCAAGCTCGGATTTCGGTACAAGATCAAGGAAAGCTAAAGGTGCCATCATTGATCCCTGCAAAGGTAAAAGGAGTACAGCCATTACCTCCTAGAGTGCCACATCAGCCGAATGCCAAAACCCAGCACCATGACACCGCCAACAAGCCGACGTTCCAGAGGTCAACATCTACCCCTTGTCAAAACTCCAAGCAACAGAGCTCCAAAGCACCCTGCTTTCAAAGTTCCCTTGCACACTCTAGGAAAAGGGACAAAACCTAATCCTGTATCCAGTACTCATCCAAAAGGACAGTTGAAGGTTCCTGCTTATCACCAGATAAATAGAAAGGGTCAAATTCCCCCACATGCTATACCCAAAGGAACTCTGATCTTTGAGAGGCCAGCTGTAAGCGATGGTAACGGAACTACGCTTGCACCTCCCTCAGTTACTGGAATATCTACAACAACGCTGGACCCTTGGGAAGAATTTTGCAAGGAGGCTTGCGAGGCTGGAATGGCTGGACCTGAATGTGACTGTGCTGGACATCCTATTGGACGAAGGCATGCTCCTCTCTTGTATCTTAGAGATAATGAAGAAGGGACAAATCTTCAATAGCCATAAGGCATTCACAGTTTTCATGTATGTGATTAACAGATAATATATATATTCCCAGGCATAAATTTTCAGTACAAGAAATTATTGGTGCTGTCACATACTGAGCTGCATTACTTAATACTCTTATCCTAGTTTTAGTAGCAGTCTTCCAGCTAGATTATGTATATGATCAGATAGGCCATGTAAGGATGCTTAGAATTTTTGGATAAACTGGAGAAGACGCACCTCATCACCGTCAACCGGAGAAATACTTCTCACAATTGGCCAACCGGAGATAACGTATCTCATAATTAAGCAACTGGAGATAGAGTACCTTAAGTTAGGTTAGGTCAGGGTAAGTTAGGTTATCTCCAGTTGGCCAATCATGAGGAGTGCCCTCTCGAGTTGACAGCACTGAGGTGTGTCTTCTCCAGCTTATCCAAATTTTTGAGGAGAAAAGACTGAGGTCTTGCAGATTATAAAGTAGATCTAGCAGTAGACTAAATAACATTTAGTGAGTTGAACAACAATATGTAGGGCATAAGCCTATATATCTATGGGTTTTCCAAATAATAATAAGTTCCCAGGAGCTACATCACTACTATTAACATAATACACATTGCATTACATACTGCAGTCTGTGACCTGTAATAGTGAGCATTAAACTGCATTTTTAATTAAGTTAAAATTAATGAACTGACTTTTCCATTTTACTATATTTTCCTCTTGGAAGATAGTCCTAGAATTCTACATTTAGCTTCATCTCCAAACATTACTAAAGCAGCAATCTACATAAGCTAGCTTTGAACAAATGTTCTTAAGGAAATCAATTCAAATACTAATTGAACAAATTCAAAATGGCTTCCATCTATATATTTTTATTTCCCAGTAGCTCCTTCGTTTTCTCCTCTTGGTTGTGTATGTATTAATCTGTACCTGGAACATGTTGCTGTATAAAATTCAGAGTTGCAAATATTTTTTATAGTTTTATATTCCCAAATGTATTTATGCGATAAGTGAGATTGATGATGTGACTTGATGAAAGTCTTATGAATGCGAGATGATTATAATAAAGATTTTGATATATTCCGATATTCTCTTTAAACAATCTTTCCTTTTCACGATATTCTATATTCTGTGCTTTTTTTAAGCATTGTAAGTGAGTAACAATCTGTTGTCTTTTTTTTTTAATGAAATATTCTTAAAGGATTATGGATGTACCGTGTGAACGCCTCCAAATTATTATTTCTGGGATCAAATATATATTATCATTTAACATATAAAACTTTCTGTCCTACAAAAAGTAGTTTTGTAGTGTCAGTTAAAATAAGTCTATTCCTTGATGGACATAACAAAAAAATATGTCTTCCCTGTTGAGTAAAAGTTACAATTAAAGCCGGAATTTTTTTTTTCACTTTGACTAAGCCCTCAGTAACCGTACCATTCAATCATACGCAGTTTCCCTTATCACGTTTTTCTATCATAATATTCTCTTCACCGTAATCATTCTCCCTCTCTCTTAGCAATTCCAAATCATTGTCCTCTCTCCTTTAGGGCGTTTGCACTCAAAATCATTCAGGTCATATAGGGTCGCCTGCTGTTTTACAGAACTAGGCTAATACTATTTCTCCATCTCCAACTAAATTTACAATCATTACTTTCCCCCTCTAGGTAGGCATCTCAGAATCATATTGGTCTCTCCACTTGTGCGTTTTAACTTAAAACGTTTCTTCTTATTTAAGGCAAAATTATATTGGTCTCTCCAATTGCGCATTTAAACTTAAAACTATTCTTCTTACTTAAGGCAAAATCATATTGGTCTCTCCACTTGCGCGTTTCAACTTAAAACTTTTCTTCTTACTTAAGGCAAAATCATATTGGTCTCTCAACTTGCGCGTTTCAACTAGAATCTTTTCTTCTTATATAAGGTAAAAATTCATTGCATACAATAATGACATCGCTAAAACATTATACTATCATCATTATAAGCTTCTCTCATCATATTCTTAACGACATAACCACTTTCTCCCTCATTTTACTGTCTAAACAAATTTAGTCTTTCATTTCATGTGTCAAAGTCAGGTCTTTACCCATCTCTTTCTCCACTCGAGTGTTCCCTGTTTAATCTCTTACTCTTTAATACGAACCATCAACATCCTTAAAGCATTTTAGAGACCTTAGTAAACTTCATCTCATCCCTTCCCAGTAGTTATATGCTTATACATTCTTACTCTTTTTTTTTTTTATTAGAACCATCAACATTTTTAGGTCTTGTTTCATTCGCCAGGATCACAAGTTCCATACAGTTCTTCTACATAGATCTCCCCTCTTAATCTCAAGTCTACCATCTTATCCTCAGTATCCCAGGAGCTCTCTTATAAGTATTTCATATGTTTGAGTTCTATTAATCATCAATGTAGCTCCGACTGCACATATGATATCTGAATATGAAAGCATAAGAGTAGATAACTGGCTTGTAGTCACCGTAGCTCAAGCGGTAGCGTCCGCTACTCTGAGGCGTCAGGTCGAGGGTTCGCGCCCCGTGACTGCCTGAGGTTAGCAAGGGCATGCACTCAGGGTAACGATTAAATCTGCCAAAACAAGTCCTTCGCAAGAAGGAAACCGTCCTAGCCCTTGGTAGAAAAGGGATTCCGTGACGTAAAACCGGAACAACAACAACAACTGTGATATGAAGGGGAGGAGTTACACGAACTAGAGGTCAGAGTTTGAATCCTTGTAAGGCCGCTTTCACATCAAAGTGGCACGTCGCACGTGGCATGCCATGTGGCACGCCAGTTGAAAGCGAACATCCGGAAATTAATGAAACCTTTCACACAGAAGTGGCGTGGCCCATGGAACGTGTCCCGCCACTTCTGTGTGAAAGGTTTTATATATTTCCGAATGTTCGTTTTCAACTGGCGTGCCACGTGGCATGCCATGTGCAACGTGCTACTTTGGTGTGAAAGCGGCCTAAAATATATCAGTGACATATTTGAAAGTAATTTTTAAAGTAACAGCATTTGATGGCTGGAGATCGCTAAAAGAGGAAATTGTCAATGTTTAATGGAGGCATAGTGTTAAATGTATATGTGATGAGTGTAAAAAAAAATAAAAAACATAAAGTTAGAGCTGTTCAAGAGACGGTAAAAATAAGCTACGAGCATAGGGACTCTCTCCTGTAAACACATATGGATAAAAAGAGAGAGATTATATGGACTAAAATTTCTTTTGAATTTAATTGAATTGAAAATAACCATCTTAATTTTGCATCCTTTTGACACTTTACAGAAAAATAAATTATTTTCACATGTAGACTGTAACAATAAGACTAATTACGTTATGAAAATTTTACATTATATTTCTTCTTTTGCATATATATTGCATTAATAACTACTGGTAATAATTTGTGGAATAAAAACAATTTATTTCTATATCTAAGAGTGTTTCTCAATCTTTTTTTCCTTCGCACCCAAAAGTATGAAAAGCGTGCTCAAAAAGCGCACATGAATATCGAGGAGATTTTTATTCGGAAAAAAAAAAATATAATAATAATATATATATATATATATATATATATATATATATATATATATATATATATATATATATATATATATATATATATATATATATATATATATATATATATATATATATATATATATATATATATATATATATATATATATATATTAAGAGAGAGAGAGAGAGAGAGAGAGAGAGAGAGAGAGAGAGAGAGAGAGAGAGAGAGAATATTTCACAGAAAATCTTTTCAGATTACTGTGGTCTGCCATTCATATTTTTCTGTTTTCTTAAAAAGGTTACGACCATTTTCTTTTCGTTCTAAAGCGTAAACTATTACGAATTGATGGCTACTTCTACTACTACTACTACTACTACTACTACTACTACATCAAACTGACAAAAATAAACTAATAATAATGACACTAATAATAGTAATGATGATGATAATAATAATAATAATAATAATAATAATAATAATAATAATAATAATAATAATTAGTTTTATTGATAATGGCTTCTGAAGAATCCTACCATATTTTAACATAATTAATTATTAAATAGCGAATAAACCATTTTTCATAGCTTTTGAAGGTTGTACGTATGACCAGTCCCAAGCCCAGATCAATGGAGAAATATAGCGTCAGGAATGGCAACTGACAGTAAAACTTAGAGGCAAAACTAATACTAATATCCGATGTTCGTGAGATACAGGTATGTGATTACCTAATTGTGTTTACGGGAAAGAGCCCAAAGCTCGTATCTTCCCGTCTCCTGATCGGTTCCATTTTATACTTAGTGATACTTATCATACCTGTCCTTAAAACTATGGATTGCATGTGTGTATGTATGTATGTGATTACCTAATTGTGATTACCTAATTGTGCTTACGGGAAAGAGCCCAAAGCTCGTATCTTCCCGTCTCCTGATCGGTTCCATTTTATACTTAGTGATATCTATATATATATATATATATATACATATATATATATATATATATATATATATATATATATATATATATATATATATATATATATATATATGTATGTATGTATGTATGTATGTATGTATGTATGTATGTATATATATAATACAGCGGATTAGTCTTTAATTTTTATACAGGCATTAATACAGGGATACTAGCGTCCTCGACTCTGAGGCGTCAGGTCGAGGGTTCGCGCCCCGTCACGGTCTGAGGTTAGCAAGGGCATGCACTCAGGGTAACAATTACATCTGCCAAAACAAGTTCTTCGCAAGAAGGCAACCGTCCTAGCCCTTGGTTGAAAAGGGAGTCCGTGATGTAAAACCGGTACTCTCGTCGCAGTAGTCATGATAACTAAGTACAATTTCGTTTTACTTGAAGCTAGGAGCTTATAGATGTTGCAAGTATTTGAAGTAAAAAAAATCTACTATGACAACTGGTTCTAAGAAGATAAAGAAGATTTTTCTCGGATTGGTTTTCCTCTACACCACTTCAGTTCTCACTCAGTCGCTGAAGTCTTACAAAACCAACGACAATGAAGATCCACTTCAGAGAAACGAATATTACATCTTCCAGAACGGTTCTGGAAACTTTGAAATTAATCTTAAAGTCCTCAGGGAGCAATATGAGACTGTCAACTGTCAACAGACCATTTGGGATTTGAATACTACCGGGAAGCTCTATATAAGCCAGGGGGAGTGCACAGACACTGGAACCTTTCATGGGAACTGGAACTCTGGAATCAAGATATGTGTAGTCTACAATGGACTTCCTCGAGGTTTTCCAGTTTTGAAAATTCCAGTGTCTTGGGAGTTGAAACCTTTGGGAACTAAGCCAAAGTCATGCTTCCAGATTTTGGAGAATTGGACTGTCAACTATCAACAGACCATTTGGGATTTGATATCCAACGGGAAGCTCTATATAAGCCAGGGGGAGTGTACAGACACTGGAACCTTTGACGGGTACTGGAACTCTGGAATAAAGATATATGTAGTCTACAATGGATTTCTTCGAGGTTTTCCAGTTTTAAAACTTCCAGTGTCTTGGGAGTTGAAACCTTTGGGAACTAAATCAAAATCATGCTTCCAGATTTTGGAGAACTGGACTGTCAACTGTCAACAGACCATTTGGGATTTGAATACCACCGGGAAACTCTATATAAGCCAGGGGGAGTGCACAGACACTGGAACCTTTGACGGGTACTGGAACTCTGGAATAAAGATATATGTAGTCTACAATGGATTTCTTCGAGGTTTTCCAGTTTTAAAACTTCCAGTGTCTTGGGAGTTGAAACCTTTGGGAACTAAATCAAAATCATGCTTCCAGATTTTGGAGAACTGGACTGTCAACTGTCAACAGACCATTTGGGATTTGAATACCACCGGGAAACTCTATATAAGCCAGGGGGAGTGCACAGACACTGGAACCTTTGATGGGTACTGGAACTCTGGAATCAAGATATGTGTAGTCTACAATGGCTCTCTTCGAGGTTCTCCAGTTTTGAAAATTCCAGTGTCTTGGGAGTTGAAGCCTTTGGGAACTAAGCCAAAGCCATGCTTCCAGATTTTGGAGAACTGGAAGATTATCTTAATTTGCAGAGAAAGCCACTGGAAACATTTCTCCACTGGAATACAGTCTCAAAGTACTTCAACTACAATTCCAAGCTGGCCAAAGTGGCACTTCATTTTAATCTTTGTATTCCTTTTCACGGTTATTGCAACAAATCATCTGATAACTGAATCTTTAATCTTTTTTAAGTGTTTAGCAGCAGAAGCATACATAGTTTTATGGTCTGGGAGAGAAAATAATCATCCTTATCCCGTGATACCTAAGGATATAATTAGAGAGTTAGAAATAGTAAAAGGAGAGTCAGACCACAACTCAGGCAAATGCACTGTTAGCTTATACGAACGACAGATCGATTCGTTCCAACTGAAGGGTTTTACACCAATTGCTCGACTTGTGGGATTCACCCACCACTACCTTCACTTCCAATGGGAAGACGGAAGAAGAAGAGGTACCGAAATCGAGGTCTTCTGTGGATTTCCACTGCCGATATACTATAGAGAAGCTGCTCCCGATCCCTCTGAAAGATGGCTGTGCACAACAATTTGCGAATTGCGTCTCTCACCTCATGATTTATGGAAGAAAGCCATGGAAGCTTTACAGTATCGGCCCCAAAAACCTTACTGTATCGTTGACAACAGTTGTCAAACTTATACTAAAACTGTACTTAAGAGTTTTAACTACGATATCAAAATCAGTGCTGACTGGTACCCTCAATGGTGGTTGACAACAGTTACAATATGTCATAGAGGAATAAGAAAGTACAGCAAAGAGAATAAATAAACACATACATAAACAGAGGTAGCCCTGTGGTTAGGGCAGTAGGGGAGTTAGCAGTTATGAAGCAACACAAGTTGTGGAAGAGCCGGGAGGATGGGCTGTGGCACTCCAGCAGTGCCATCTGAACGGTCGCTAGCTCCCTCGTCATTGCCCATACAGCAAAGTAATCCCCCTTATTGTTTCTTTTTCTTAATGTCGGCTACCCCCCAATTGGGAGAGACAGCCAAGGTAGATAGATAAATATATAAACAGAACAATAGAATTTCAACGATAGACACAAACACATTTATCTGACATGAAAATTATTTTTTTTTTCCATTTCCTATTATCGTATACGTTCTTTATCAAAAATGTTTGCATATTTCTTTAGAGAAAGGGGAACGTAATGTTTAATAAGTGTAATAATTACAGCAACAGAAATATTATATAAACAAAATCAGTAATACTGCTATAAGTAAAAAGAGTCAAGTTTTTGCTTTGGCTCAGCCAACCCCCCTCCCCATAATAAGGGGGATTATAGTCAGTTTATGAGGAAAGTCATATAGGTACTATTGAAGTCATAAACTCAGTTGTTAACATGGCACGGGAGAAAAAATGTAGGATTTTGATTATGGGAGACTTTAATCATAAAGAGATAGATTGGATAAATCTTGACCCACACAGTGGTGAGGACTCATTCGGGGCAAGATTCCTAGATTGCGTACAAGGGAATTTCCTACACCAACATGTAATGGAACCAACAAGGGCCAGGGGTGGGGATGAGCCATCACTACTTGATCTAGTGTTCACAGATAATGTGTTGGATATTGAAAAAATTGAGTATGAACCACCAATTGGAAAGAGTGACCACTGTGTGTTGTTGATGGAGTATATCATTGAAGATATTCTTCCTGAGAGTAGAGGCACTGAGGACATGAGGAGGAACTATCCAAAAGGAGATTACATCAAAATGAATGAGCTTTTTGCAGTTATTGACTGGAGAACCTTATTTTACAACAAATCTGTACAAGAAATGTATGACATCTTTTGTGAGGAATATGGGAAGATAGTAGATTGCTGCATACCTGTCACCAAAGTAGGTGTAATTCATGCCAGAGAGAAATGGTTCAATAATGGGTGTAAAAGAGCTAAGGAGTGGAGAGACAAATGCTGGAAAGGGTATAGGAGGAGAAAAAACATAAATGCCTGGCAAACCTACAAAAGAGCAAGAAATGACTACCTAAGTAAAAGGAGAGGGGCAGAGAGAGACTATGAGAGGGACATCACCAGGAAGGCTAAAAAAAATCCCAAGCTTTTCCACAGCTTTATCAGAGGAAAACTGAAGGTAAAAGAACAGGTTTTAAGGCTAAAGAGAGCGGATGGAAGCATCACTGAGACGGATGAAGAGATCTGCAAAGAATTGAACAAGGAGTTTCAGTCAGTATTTACAGTAGAAAATACCCCACCCCCTCAGATTGCAGTGATAGAAGCTCAAGGGCCGGTATTAGAGAACATCAACCTTACAGCCACAGAGGTATGCAAAGCGCTGATGGATTTAGATGTTCATAAAGCTACAGGTCCCGATGACATATCCCCTCATGTGCTTAAAAAATGCGCAAACACAATATCAGTGGCAC
>JAXCGZ010000194.1:0-10000 GCA_037179515.1 Halocaridina rubra
TTTTATTCCCTTAATTGAAGTCGGAGCTAATGAAGAGACCGTTCCTCTATTGACCCCACACATTTACTGTCATATACTCACTCTCTGCTGAGTTGACAGGAACTGACTGCAACTGAGGGACACCAATACCCTCTGATTCTCATCCTCAAGTGATTCAAGCGGAGTATAACTTTACGCAAGTGTTTGCAGACAGTTATTGATTTAATTTCCAAACCAAGTTTTTATTTATTTAAGTTTTATTCGTCGCTCTTAGTTCCTCATTTGGGGATGGACACAGATGGATTGAAGCTGAATCCCCTTCCTAAGTCCCCGCGATGGTCTCGAACACAAATTTGTCACTTCCTGAGTAGAGCGCTCTAATCATTGCGCTACCGCTCTCCCCACCAAATTTGTATATTTAATACACAATAATGTGCTCTTGGCTTTGAAAAGCTGTCCTGGGGTCTAAAAAGCATACTTGGTTTGTTTTCAAGTTTCGGTCAGTATAAATGGATAGTATATTAATAGATTATTATTATTATTTTATTATTATTATTATTATTATTATTATTATTATTATTATTATTTTAAAAGGACCCTAATTTTGATTAAGACTCTTCATGAATATTGAAACACGGAACCTCCGTACTAGATGATAATAATAATAATAATAGTAATATATATATATATATATATATATATATATATATATATATATATATATATATATATATATATATAAACCTTGGCTATTTGCCCCATTGGGGGGTAGCCGACATCAAAAAAGAAACAAAACTAGAGTTTGGGGAGAAGTATAATAATAATACATACATATACCTTGGCTGTTTCCCCCTTAAATTGGGGGGTTAATAACAATAATTATAACTGATAATTCCGGATATTTAAGAATCTAACCTTAACAAGTACGACACGATTTAGGGGAGGAAGGAGGGGGGGGGGGGACTTAGAATGTGAATAAAAGGTCAGAATTAAATATGATATTCAGCAATGCATGCAAAAGGTGACCCTTATTTTAACTTACCAGGCGTGGTGAGGGAGCCATTAGATGTTGTTGTTGTTGTTCCGGTTTTACGTCACGGACTCCCTTTTCTACTAAGGGCTAGAGCGGTTGCCTTCTTGCGAAGGACTTGTTTTGGCAGATGTAATCGTTACCCTTAGTGCATGCCCTTGCTAACCTCAGACCGTGACGGGGCGCGAACCCTCAACCTGACGCTTCAAAGTCGCGGACACTACCGTTTGAGCCAGCCATTAGATGTGTGACGCAATATGTAGAACAGTACCTTATTCAACTTTGCCTTCAATAATGGCATATATAACCTTTTCTTATCTCTGAAGTTAAACCCTTGAAGTCAGTGATGAAATTTTGAGAGAGAGAGAAAGAAGTATTAATATAATTGTTGAATTTTCACACAATTATGGTAGAGGAATTATCTCTGCGAAGCCCTCTCCTCCAAGGACGCCATTGGAAGCTTGATCTTTTTGTATCCTTAGTAAAAATAAATTTGAAGTCTGTTAGTGTTAGAGAGAGAGCGAGAATTGCTGACACATCTGTTGATTTTTCCCCACAGTTTTGGGAAAGGAACTACCTCTGTGAGGCCCTCCCCTTCAAAGTAGCCGTTTGAGCAACTGATGTTATCTTTGCATCTTAATGATAAATAGATAGTGTTTTGTTGCTGTTAGTGAGAGAGAGAGAGAGAGAGAGAGAGAGAGAGAGAGCTATGACTGTGTACAAGGGGTAAATGAACCTTCTCCTATAAATCGAAGCTATAAATTCTTTTGAATTAGTGGGCAAATAAATTAGTGACTACATGAACGAGCATCAGGTAATATGTCTCAAAGGCCTGATTTCTTAAACAGTGTAAATCTAGGATGCCATATTGTTAGTTAGCTAGACACACACAAATGGATATTCTGTGTATGTAGGCATAGTAAAGTATACGTAAGTGAAGGAGGACTTAACATAGAATTGTCCAGGACAGTTCTATGTAAGTTTGATGTGATTTTTTCCCCTTCAATAAATTAATACATACATACGCATTTACTTCGCAGTATACATGTATGAATATGTGAATTCTTGTCGAGAGCAAAGTAATCACCTTATTGTTTTCTTTTTTTGATGTCGGCTACCCCCCAATTAAAGGGGGAAACAGCCAAGGTAGATAGATAGATAGATTGTCGAGATTAAATTTTAGCGACCTTAAATAAAATAAAAAAATAAAAAAGTAATTCATTCACTTTCTTTGTTTTCGTAAAATTCTGTCACGTTTGACTTCTATTTCCGGTCTATACCAAAATATCTGAAATATTCTGAGAAAGATAACGCGTTTTCTTAGAGATTTAGATAATTTTCCTTGACGTCACATGAACTTCCTCTCTTTAAGATATGCGTCATGGGGGATGAATATCCAACCCCCGATGGCCCGGTGTATCTAGTGCTTGGCTTCCCTACCTAGAAGGTCCCAAGTTCCAAGTCCCAATTTGCGTAGTATAATTTCTTTTCCGGTAGGATTAGTGCCTCGTACAGCTCCTCTTCGACAGAACCACTTAGTGCGTCAGCAGCAATATTATCCAGTCTCTGTAACTCGGGGGATTAAGTGTTTGGCTTCCCCACCTAGGAAGTCCCGAATTTAAAACCCCAGTGTTACGTAGCATAATTTCTTTTATTTTGGGTTCAGTGGCTCTTACAGTTTCTCTTTGCCAGAATCACTCTGGGAGAAGGAGGGGGTAGTAGGTTGCATGAAATGTTGCACCTGACTTCTCGACTGGCTGAGTGAATTACACCTTTAAATGTGTGACGCCAATATTATTATTATTATTATTAATATTACTGTTGTTGTTATTTTATTATTATTATTATTATTATTACTGTTGTTATATTATTATTATTATTATTATTATTATTATTATTATTATTATTATTATTATTTAATATTTTGCAAGGTATGGAAGAGGAACTTGACAGCTGATTGATTTTGTCTTCTTTTCCTCTTTGCAGGTAACATCAGATAATGGCGAACTAATCCACTTAGTTTATTGCCAGTTTAGGAGAAAGGCCGCTTTCACACCAAAGTGGCACGTCGCACGTGGCACGCCAGTTAAAAACGAACAACCGGAAATATATGAAACCTTTCACAAACAAGGTGTGACACGTCCCATGTGCCACGCCACTTCTGTGTGATAGGGTTCCTTTATTTCCGTACGTTCGTTTTCAACTGGTGTGCCACTTGGCATGCCACATGCGACGTGCCACTTTGGTGTGAAAGCGGCCAGAAAGGTATGTAAGTAGTCACCATTTTAGCTGGGATGGAAGTGCTTAATAGGAACAACCGTATCTGTTTTGTCCCCAATATTTTTCATGCTCATATGGGTCATATTTTTATTGCTGGACTCCCATTCTAACACTAACCCTCTCCATTGTCCGGTCTTGGGACCGGCACTGAGTTTAGACCCCAGTGGCAGGATGACTGTTAATATTGTATGTAATTTTAAAAAGTAATAAGGTATTGCTGATGGGAATGTATGTAGTTCCTTTTGTAGTGTGGAGGTGTTTCATATAACTTTTGTGTTTAATATTAAAAACGTAAATGTCACCACTGGTAAAATGTATATAATTTTTAGGGAGGTTTAACATTAATATACAGACCCGCGATCGAGCTCACCGCATGGCGTCGGAAAAGGCATCCAGATTTAATTCCCTCTTTCTAGTCTGTGTCCACCCCCATAATGAGGACTAATGATAATACACCTTATGTAAAATAAAATCAATGAAATTGATATGTAGTGTCATTTAAATATACATTTAATCTTATTTAATAGTCTCCTGGGTAAATGTTTTCTTTTACACCCCTCGTTAGAAGCAAATCTCAGGCAAGTTATTGAGTTAGGTTGGTTATGTTAGCATTTCCATCCTCCCAGATTTTGATAAGGGCAATAAATATATGAAGAAAATTTAAACATTGTGAACTCATATGGACTGCCAAGTTGACAGTAGCTAATATCATAGGAGGGGCACCATCTCCCTCTCCGTTTTCACCCCCACCCCCCGTAGATACGTTCTATTTGGCGTCGTCATTTATGATGATGGATAAAGCACTTAAAGGAATGAGTCGTAGGGTGGGGCTTGATTGAATAAGTCGATACGTCTTTATTTAGTCATTTCATTACTTTATGTCTTTCTACCTACTGTTCTCTATAGTATCTCAGTTTTCCTAAATTATTAATATTATATATATATATATATATATATATATATATATATATATATATATATATATATATATATATGATTCGGTTTTACGTTTCGAACTCCCTTTTCTACTAAGGGCTAGGACGGTTGCCTTCTTGCGAAGGACTTGTTTTGGCATATGTAATCATTACCCTGAGTGTATGCCCTTACTAACCTCAGTCCGTGACTGGGCGCGAACCCTCGACCTGCCGAAACATATATAAATCATATTTTACGCCAAACCAGGACTCGAACCTAAGACACAATTACTGTGCCAAGGCACTCTCAACTACACCACTGAAGCTTTAAAAGCGTAGCAAAGCTTACATCTTAACTGCTATACTAGGAATGAACGCATTCTATCCAGAATGCCTTTTTGTTCATATTACAGCTTCTAACCTCACTCGTGACTTTGTTTTTCGTATTTAATTCAAACCACAGCTATATAGGCATTAATTATAATCAAATTGGCTCATAAAAATATGTGTAAGCATGTATCATATTTTATCCCTGACCGGGACTCGAACCTAAGACATAATTACTGTGCCAAGGCGCTATAATTGTGTCTTAGGTTCGAGTTCCGGCCAAGATAAAATATGATTCATGTTAATATGCTTATTTGATTATATATATATATATATATATATATATATATATATATATATATATATATATATATATATATATATATATATGCATATATATACATATATCTATATATCTATATATATATATATATATAATACATATATATATATATATATATATATATAATATATATATATATTATATATATATATATATATATATATATATATATATATATATATATATATATATATATATATATATATATATATATATATATATATATATATATATATATGCACTCGTGTACACACACATGCATACGCATATATATATATATATATATATATATATATATATATATATATATATATATATATATATATATTATATATATATATATATATATATATATATATATATATATATATATATATATATATGCGTGTGTGTATGTATGTATGTACACGAGTGCATATATATATATATATATATATATATATATATATATATATATATATATATATATATATATATATAGTGTAGGATGGTGCCTTTTTTGAAAGGATTTGGGTTTTGGCATTGTGTCCGTTATCGTGAGTGAATGCCATTTCTAACCTCAGGCCATGGCAAGTGTCGAACCGACGGCCTGACGAATCGAAGTGTCCCCCCGTTTCCACCCGGACATGGCGGCCACACTTACATACACACACACACACACACACACATATATATATATATATATATATATATATATATATATATATATATATATATATATATATATATATATATATATATATATATTTATATATAGTATTATTATTATTAAGTTATTAAACAAGTCTTTAAGACAGACACTTTGTTTAAAATAATCTTTCCACCTTTGACGACCCTTCCTAACAATTCTAATGATGTATTTATTGAACCTGCTGAACTGAGATGGTCTTGACTCCAGAGGCTAGTCCACTAGTGACTTCTATTAAGTGTTCTTAATTATTAGCAAGTCCGATGGAGAGGAGCTATATGCTCTTTACACACACACACACACACAGATATATATATATATATATATATATATATATATATATATATATATATATAATGGTATGTTACTACTTATGCGTAGATTATATTAATTCTTTTATATTCTCCTGATGTGTATGTTATATTTTTTTTTTTTTTTTTTTTTTTTAAAGAGTGTGACACCGGGATAGGCAGAAACTGCCCTCATCAACAAAGGCCCGGGCACGAGAAAATACCAAGACGAAGGAAAAGAAAAAGTTAAGGGCAAGGCAGAGATGAGGTAATGTCACACAAAGGAAAACGACAGACAGAAAAAACAGTCAAAGTAAAGAGGACCCAGAGATATGGAGGACTAGGCTCTGAGATGACGATAGATCTGCTTTTTGAAGGATGAAAGGTCATAAGAATTAGGAAAGACAGAAGGAGGAAGAGAGTTCCAGAGTCTGGAGGTAGATGGGAAGAAGCAGTCGCTGCACCGACCAATCCGCGAGCTACAAATCTCCACACAGTACCTGTGAGATGAGGCCGCTTGGCGAGTGTTACGCAGCCTCGGCACTGGAGGAGGGATGCAACTCGCCAACTCATCAGAGCAGCGATGGAAGTAGTAGCGATAGAAAAGCGAAAGGGAAGATACCTTACGGCGAAGAGAGAGAGAATCCAGGTTAGAAGTAAGAGAAGGATCATTAATGAGTCTGACTGCCTTAGATTGAACCCTATCAAGAAGATAAGTAAAGGAAGAAGCACCCCAGATGTGTGAGCAGTATTCTAAGCAGGGGCGGATAAGACCTTTGTAAATTTTAAGTAACTGCAATGAGGAAAAGTAATAACGAAAACGAAACAAAACCCCCAATTTTTTGGATGAAGATTTAGAAATTTGGATTATGTGATTCCTCCATGACAAGTTAGAGGCTATATGGATTCCTAATATATTGATAGAGTTAAGAGGGTAAATTTCATTAGTTTCGAAGACAATAGGGTTATCAGGAGGAGAAGGAGATAAAGAGATAGCCAGAAACTGTGTCTTGGAGGCATTGAATTTAACTAAATTTTGAGTGCCCCATTCAGATACTCTCTGCAAATCGGAGTTAAGAGTAGAAGAAAGAGTGATACGAGATTGATTACGAGTAACAGATGAAGGTTGTGAAGAAAAGGCAGAGGAAAAGTGAAGGGTAGAATCATCGGCAAAGGCATGAAGAAGAGAGGAAGATGGGGACTGTAGATCATTGATGAAGAGAAGGAAGAGAGTAGGTGAAAGAATAGACACATCAGAATTTTCCATCTAAATTAGGGAAAGCTTGTTTTTACCCTATCTTGTTAAATTGAAGGAAAATGAAAGTTTTTTTTTTCCTGGAAAAGGGAGAATACAAATGGCTTTTGCCGTGCAGATGATTGTGGCACCGTTGTCATACTCCGTAATTGTTGTTACGGGTTTGTCAAACCGATCGTTTCGGGTTCGTAATTACCATTATGTTCGTCAGTTTGCCCACACTTGAATGATTTTATGACTTGTTCATGACACCCTTTTAATTTTCCTGTTTTATGCCACGATTTTTTTCCCTTTTTCTTTGCTTCATCGCAATTTTTTTTTTTTTTTCCTTTTTCCGTTAAATGGTTGAAGAAGGTTTTGTATTGGTTTAGTCATTTTTTTTCCTCGGAAGTATTACTATTTATTTTTTGTATTTAATTTTTAGGCATTCTGCATCGAGTCCAATGACATAATCGTTCTTCAGTATAAAAAAAAATCTTATAAAAAAATTTTTCTATTGAATTAAAGAAAATATTCCAACATACAGCATATTAGAATACGCACAAACACACACAAAAGCGATCACACACACACACACACACACACACATATATATATATATATATATATATATATATATATATATATATATATATATATATATATATATATATATATATATATATAATATCTGTATGTGTGTGCTTATATTAATGACACCAGTGTTAAATGTCTACGTCATGTATTGTAGAGTAAATATTTTTTCTTCTTTTGTTTTATGAAAGACATGACACTTGGTTAGAGTAATCTATATTAAGTAGAATCTTGTATGCTTGGACATGTGCCGCGCTTTTGAGCACTTATACTTGCTCATCATCAGAGGCTAGAGAATTATATGATCTTTTATAGTCTTATGCACGAGGCTTTGTTTTTGTAATATTTCTTTAGTTTATTAGAGTAAAGAGAGAGAGAGAGAGAAATTGCACTCTCAAACTCTAAATATCTGGCTTTATTCTTGTCAGGTTTTGTAAAGCTTATATATACAACATGAATTTATGTTCCGGTTTTACGTCACGGACTCCCATTTCTACTAAGGGCTAGGACGGTTGCCTTCTTGCGAAGGACTTGTTTTGGCAGATGTAATCGTTACCCTGAGTGCATGCCCTTTCTAACCTCAGACTGTGACGGGGCGCGAACCCTCGACTGACGCCTCAAAGTCGCGGATGCTACCGCATGAGCCATGGTAACTACACAACATGAATTTATTTATTTTATTTTACGTATATCATTAGTTATTTGTTATTTTATTAATGTTGTTGTCATTTATTTTTTGTTTATTGTTCATCTTTCTTTTAATTATTTACTAGTTCATTTATTATATTTAGTTGGTGTAGAAAGACTTCGTAATATTGAAATGTATGTTAGTTTATGGTTATGCCCATAAATTTCATTTCCACGTGCTGTATATAGGGGGCCCTCAACTTACGTCAGAGTTCCATTCCTGAAAAGTATGTAACCCGAATTTCAGTGTAAGTCGGAACACACCTAAATATGCACCTATGTTAATGCAGTTTGTCCCTTTTCCATGCATTTTACTAATCTCTAATTTCACTTCCATGGTGATGGCTTTTCTTTTATGGCCATCAGAAGAATGTGCGTCACGCTTGAAAGACATAATACTGGCCAAAAATTATAAAAAAGAAGCAAAATAATTTTTTGGGAGATGTGTTGTAACCTCAAAACATTGTAACTTGCGGACAACGTAAATGTAAGACCCCCAGTAATACTATAGAACTGTTATTATATTAAGACAGTCCTGAAGGAAAAGAGAATCTATCATGCCCTCAATATTTAGCTTGGAAATCGTGCTTGACTCTCACAGACTGCAGTCTTGAGAGGTACGACCAGATCAACGACTTGGAGAAATTAATGTTGAACTCAGTATCCTCCAATACATCTTGCAGATGTCTCACAAGCTTGTTTTTTTTTTTAAACTATTAACTTCACACTCTTAGATCACCTTAGCCTCCACTATGTTCTATTAGGATTGTTCCAGTGTGCTTAGTAGGGTTGAGATCTGGTGATTTCCAGACCATTTAGTTGGATCGGAAAAATCACCCCCTAAGTCCGTCATCAGATTTTGTGTCGCATTTGCGCGAAAGTATGGAGAACTATCGTCAACACACTTCGTCAGGATCCTACACGTTTCCAGACTCCTTCTGGATCGGGATCACTATTTCCTCCCAAGTCCTTTTGTGAAAGTAACCTCCCGTTCAACTCTGTCACTCTTACTTGATTACACAGGAGAGATGCCTCACAGTGGAGCACAAAATATCCTCTGCAGCTTGAAGTCTGACACTCTTTCTGGTATCATTTGATGGTTTTTTTTTTTATCTTCTGCTCTCAATGACCAGATCCTGTCATTGAAAATTAGGATGTCGAACGGTCCAGACAAAGAATTCGTATTTTTTTTTAATGAGTATGAGACCAGAATGTGCAAGCAAATGTGCCCTCTTCTAACCTAGGCACCAAGAAAAAAAGATTAGCAGATGGGGAGTGTTGTGACTTCTCAGATGTGAATTGATTATAAGAGATGTGTAACGAATGCGCCATAATACTTCGTGTAGTCTAGCTTTAGGCATAGAAAGGAATCGTAACTAAAGGAAGACTTAACGTCGAGCTGTCATGGCCAAACCTATTTAAGTCCAAATGACCTTCACGTGTAGTATCACAAAGGATGGCTGGTGTCATGGGCCAACCTACTACATAGGAATTGGGCAGAGCTGAAGAAAATCTTGTTTCCACTGAAACGTAAGTCGCAATACCAAAAGCGATTCTCAGCAGTTAATGCAGATTCCATGGGCTATAGAATCACGTGAAGAGCCTACGTCCCCCCTCGCATGCAAGGCTCGTGA
>JAXCGZ010000194.1:12500-37500 GCA_037179515.1 Halocaridina rubra
TATATATATATGTACTCTTCGTGGCTAAATGGTAGCGTCCGCGACTCTGAGGCGGCAGGTCGAGGGTTCGCTCCCCGTCACGGACTGAGGTTATTAAGGGCTTACACTCAGGGTAACGATTACATCTGCCAAAACAAGTTCTTCGCAAGAAGGCAACCGTCTTTAGCCCTTAGTCGAAAAGGGAGTTCGTGACGTAAAACCGAATCATATATATATATATATATATATATATATATATATATATATAGAGAGAGAGAGAGAGAGAGAGAGAGAGAGAGAGAGAGAGAGATTGTCTGCATGTATGTATATTTACAAGCACGTATGTTTGTATCATTAATATTGTAATCACTTTTGGAATTAAATTTTCTCAGTCCTTTTAAGTGCACCATATTCCTAGTGTAGAATGTTGCAATCCTAAAGTAATGCGTTGTTGTTACTTGCAGGATAAAATTCTTCCAAACGTAATTTTTATTCATATATATATATATATATATATATATATATATATATATATATATATATATATATATATATATATATATATATATATAACCTCTGTATTTCGTGGCTCAGTGGTAGACCACGAGTCAGGTAGTCATAAGCCTGACGAACGCGGATTCGAACCCACCGCAAGGGGCATCCAGTCCTTATCCCCCAGCTCCAGCTTCTCTGTGTTTATCCCCGATCGAGTGGGGACTAATTATTACAAAAAGGGAGAAAAACTTGTCTGGAATTACTCATATATTATTATTGTTTTATTTACTTGTTTACTTGTATAATAACTCATTTTTATGTAGTTTATAAATAGTTTTACGTAAGGACTGTGCTATAGGTTTGCCATTTAAGCTGATAATTAGGTCGAACTGGAGTGCCTGTGGCACTGTGGTGCTAATCAGTATATATCGCATTGCCATGGATAGCTTATTCATCTTTCTTTTCCTGTCTTCTGTTTTAACAGTTAAGTAGCTTTTCTCATGTTCATATTGGGTCGTCGTTTCTTACTTGCCTCTTTGGACCCAGTGTACGAGTTTAGCTCAGAGATGATCCAGGCTTGAAACAGGCACCGAGTTATGCTGGCTTGCTCCCCATTGGCTTGATTCGTATATCTCAGTGGGTCTCAACGTTGTAGCCATAGGAAGAATTTAAGGGGTCACAGCTCTATTTTTTCCCGAATCTTAGCGGGTTAATTATGATTTCAAAGGTCCAGTCCCTGTCTGTGACGCAGACTGGGACTCAACCTGAGTCAGCTTTGAATAAAATAAGGTAGTTTTCCTCATATGCATATTATTTTTCAAAGTTATTTGAGGGGGGGATGCGGGAGAAATTGAAAGGAGGGTCACGAGCATGTTGAAAATGCCTGAAGGGGGGAAGGGAGTGAAAAAGGTTGAGAACCACTAGTTTATCGTCACCCGTTACAGGATCATAATTTATGAAATGAGATATATGTAGTTCTCATTATAATAATAATGATCTGTGTGACCTAGATTTTCTCCTGACCTTTGCAGGGAGGTCGGAGGTCATCTTCCCCCTTTGTGTTGTGGCTACTGCTTGTGGTACTTCAAAGGTTTGTGTTTTCTGTGTTTAGCTATCTCGTCTAGTGTTGCTATTGGCAAAATTTAATGTTAAAATGATATTCAATAAAATTATAAACTTAGGTAAATTTTTGAAAGAAGTTTCATAATACGTTTTATGAATTGCGTTTAGTGAAACTTATCTTTGTCTTCATTATCGTCATCATCATTCTTCTTCTTATTATTAGTATTATTATAATTATTATTATGATTATTATTGTTATTATTATTGTAATTAGTATTATTATTTTACTTGAATTATTACTCTTGCAAATAATGATAATAATAATAATATTAATAATAATAATAAGGATTACTACTCTTATATATACTTACAATTAGAGGCTAACAACAAACCTACTAGGGGGGGGGGAACTGGGAGGCTGAGTCTCTCGTCCCTACAATTGCATTCTTGCTAGTAAGAAACGCGAGAGGAGCCGAGGTAATTCATTTGTAGAACGCATAAGTCGGGAATCGACTAACGCGAGGTTGAGCTCACTGTGGGACGTCAGGAAGGTCATCCTGTCTTAATCCCCTAGATCCAATCTTTCTACCCACCCCCATTCACCGGGAAAAATTGTGAGACATAAAACGGTGCTCTAAGAAACCCGAGAGGAGACATGAAGATGGATTAGTTGACATGAAGTCCTGTTATTTCAGATTATCCTTATGGCTGTCTCTCCCCCCTTGGCACTTTCGGGAGATGGAGTCTTGTATGAAACACGTATTATTATTATTATTGTTATTATTATTATTATTATTATTATATTTATTATTATTATTACTGTTGTAGTCAGTTGTATTGTAGTTATTATTATTATTATTATTATTATTATTATTATTATTGGTTTTTTTTCTGTTGATGATGGTGTTGTAGTCGCTACTCTTCTTCTTCTTCTTCTTCTTCTTCTTCTCATTATTGTTATTATTATTATAATTATTATTGATATTATTATTTCTAATCATTATTGTTGTTCTTTTAAGTATCTGAAACCAGATAGTATTGAAGACATGTTGTTAGCTGGATTGTTAAGAAGTAGCTAAGAATATCAAGTTGTTTTCTTATTTTTTTTTTCCTCTTGAGTGAATAGGATGCCTCCACCAATGCCAGCGATGCGGGTGAGGTGCCATCTAAGTACATTTTCACCTTCTCATACATATACAATGTACGCAATCATCCTTATAAGGGTATGGCTGAGTCAAAGCACGCACATTCATCAGAAGCTAATACACCTCAGTCACTCCTCTTTTCTCATTTGGGATATCACCATTTTCACCATTTATATTTTTAAAGGTACTTTTGGGGGATTGCTTTCTTGGGTGCCAATTTAGCCTGCCATCTACCGGGACATTTACGCTCTTGTCTACATTTTTTTTTTTTAGGAGTGTGAACACCAGGACGGGTAAAAAATAATAAAACTGCCATTATCGAAGCTGGGCGCGAAGAAAACGAAGTAAATATGACGTATGAATTTTAGACTTCCTCTTGAACTCACACTTTATAAGATGACTGGGTTATCTCGCCGCTTGTCATCACTGACGTGGGGGTTATAGCTCTTCCACAGTATGCCGCCACTGACGTAGGGCTTTTATGATTATCCCCTTCTAATGACACCACTGCCGTAGGGCTTTTCCTCCTACGTATCTATGTATTTATAATTATTATGGTAGCGTGGTTTATAAATATTGGTACCTGATGGGTACAAGGTAAGAATGGACAAGCAGTAGTTCCTTTACTTATATTTATTCTAGAGTACAACACATCCGACGCTTCAATGCCCCTATGCCTCAAATGGCCCAATGGCCCAATGGCCCCCACCCTATGACTATCACAGTCTATGATCTATTCGTGCCCCTGGCAATATCTAACTAACTGTCTCTGCCCTGGGTGGCTCTTTAAATACCCCCAGGGGCAGGGCGTGGCTTAACATCCAATTCTCCAATGAAATCAGTCAGATCTAGTCCAGCAAATCAGCGCCAGGTTCAAAGTGGAATCCCACCTACTTCCGGGGAGGAATTATTGGGCATTTCTTCTGGGCGTGTACCTGTGTACGAAACACAAGTTCATGTTTCGTGCGGTTTAGGAAAGGGCTAACTCTCGGCCTTTCCCACCCTCAGGTACTCCATGTCGGATGCCAAGCCTCAGGGGTCCGGTCACATATCTCCTTGACGCCCTCTACAAACACCGGCCGCACCGCAGAACACAAGTGGGGAGAGTATTCTATTTCACCCTAGCCTCACATGTTTCTCTTCACGACTTGCGGTGTTTTCGAGGACCGAGGGTCCCTTATCCTGTAGGCCTCTTGGGGGGGGGTGCATGGCGCCTGCGGTTAGTTCCAGGTGCCTAGCCACAACTCTTGGTGGTCCCAAGGGAACACATGGGCCGCACAAAAACTCAATAAAAGTGAGGGCATGTAATAGAATATCCGTGGCCTCGACTAACCCTTACTCCTCAAGAGCTGTTACAAGTTTCAGATTCTGGCTTCAGCATGGCGGGCTGGCTTCAGCATGACAGAAGTCATACGACATCCCTCCCAACCAAAACTGAAATATCTCTTATTTCAGTCGAAGCATGGACTAGTTTTCCGGGAGCTCTTGGACATATCCTAGCTAACATTAGTTTACAATAGAAATGGGGCCGAATTATTTAAGCTATTTTCTAAGAATTCCTATACAAATTACACAAACATACATATAGAGAGTACCTTTACAGACAACTAGAGCATGCAGGGTCTAGGTCCTTGTTGGAAATCTGAAATACAAACATATCCTTATATTTAAACAACATAATTCCAGTGTGAAACTAATATTAAACATTAAGATCAACAAGTCAGTTTAAATCAAAACATTAATTTATCTACTTCTCTCGTTTTAAAAGGCAAAATTGAGTTAAGTACAGTAAGATCATGACTCATTTAGAACATTAGCAAACAATTAAGTAGAGTATTAGCTTGTATAAACAGGTAAAATGCAATAGATTATAACATCAACAGTAATTTCTATAAGAGACCCTACCGTCATAAGTTCTATTCCTATCATTATTAGGGGCATTGATTTGTCTTAAAATTAAGCCTTAAAAACTACTCCTGAAACAAAACATGTTTGACTGTGTGTAAAGTCAAAATATTTATCGGTTTTTTTATATGCAATTACTATTCAGAGACCATTTAACATAAAAACTCAATGAATCTAAGGATTAAATCATAATTCAAATAATAAGAATGCTAAAACAAAACACTAATATTATTTAAGCAGAAAATAACTTATTAGTCTTAGTTCACCTCATACACTTTATCAATGGCACTTACTCAACACTATATTTAAGGGAGACTGAGTTTGCGCTTAAAATTTTCTTAAAGCTAGCAAAACAAAAAAATAAACAAAAAAAATATTTTGTCTCCCCCCTTTTTTTTTTTTTCTTTTTAAAATACCCTTCTTTCTCTTTTCACTAAAGTTCGGACATGTATAGGGATCATTTTTCTTTCTCATTTACGCGGCTTTTAAAGGTATTATTTAAAATATTTTAAAATACTTCTGCGTTTCTTTTCCTCTCTTTTTACTACCGTTATGACTCGTAGGGGGATCTCCTTGTTTCTGGGATTTCATCAAGATTACCTGGGTGTTTTAAAGTAGTTTAAAATTTTTATTCTTTTAGGACTGTCCTCCCTGTCTTAGGACGACTTTTACTTTCTCTGTCCCTTGCTCATGAATTCTTGCTAGGTGCGATTCCCCGGTCTCTCACGGGGACTCTTACGCTTTCCGATCCCCCGCCCGTCCTCGCTGCAGGCCCAGGTTTGTTGCCATAACCCTGTTTCTTGGTTAGGCAGAGCAAAAAGGACCAGGAAGGGGCCCCACCTCTCGCGAATCCTTCCAGCCCGGCTTTCTCGTCCTGCCCTCGACCGATCTTGACTAAGACCTCCCACGCAGGAGACCTGCAGCGTCACAGCGTTACTAGTTCTGTACGGTCCTCTCACACGTACCTTCGAAGTAGAATGCGGGATGAAAGTTTGAACCTATGTCACTACTACAGTACAAGGAAGGTTCCCTATGACTTCAGGGTACCAACATTGGCCTTACATTGGTAATCGAGGCTATACTTTGCCTCCCCTGCAACTGCAAGTGATTGCAATCTCTATTCAATGGGCATTAGGGACTTGTCTGACGGACAAAATCTAAAGACTTTTAGAACTTGCAGGTCGGGGCTGCCTAGGAATAGGGTGGTGATGGAAGGTATGTGTCTACACAACTAGATTATTATTCCAAGATACTTAGGACTTAGCAACTGCTACATAGCATTACTCTACTATAAATGTCAAAAAGAATAATCATTAAATGCTGAGAAAAGCCACTAAAGAAACATTCTTATTAGCGGTGGCTACAGTAACATCAAGTATGAATTCAGTTAAAAGATACAAATCATCAAGTTACTGCTGATTTTATTTCAAAAGTAATAATTAGCAACAGGCCATTGAGAGATAGCAACAATATCAGTCAACATAATAACATTACTAATAATCATGATCTAAAAATAAGAATAATAAACAATAAAAATAAATATACTAAATCAAAAATATCAATATATATACAATGGAGACTGGCATTCAGAAGTAAGAACAGAGTTCTATACTTATTTTTTCATAGTGATGCTTATTCTAACACAGTCTCCTTTAATATTCAAATTCCTGCTGTCGTAATCAATGTATATATATATCGCATAAGTGGCAACTTGCTGGCTCCACAATTTGTCAATGGGAGTTCTATCTATTCTCTAAACAGTTGCGACATGTGGCAAAAATATTTTAGGCAAATGGCGGTACTACCGATATCTTATCAGTATTTATGCAATAACAGCATGCAATAATCTATCAACTGAAATAAGATGTAAGCATAATTATCGCCTAGCTTCGCTGGAATAAAAACAAAAAGGAAAAATCAAAGACGGCAACGTTCTGTTAGCAGCAGGAGAGGCCTCTGTCCGTTTCAGAGTCGAGTGAAAGGTAGGAGAGAGAGAGAGAGAGAGAGAGAGAGAGAGAGAGAGAGAGAGAGAGAGAGTGAGACCTTGAAATACGCTGCGGTTTTTTTTCACTCACAAGTCAGCTGATCTGGGCCTCTGTCTTTTACTTCTACTGAAAATAAAAAAGTGTCGCAGAGTATCCCTAATAATAATAAATAAACAAATGAACGTGAACAACGTTAGCAATGACTATCGATAGAGTCTTATGTTTATTGTCAGCGGCTATTCTCATTCCTGATTAAAAAAAAACGAAAGCAAAAAGAACTTAGTGTACAACTGCAAAACTGTCGAAGCATAAATCCATTCCTCTCTGTTTAATCTTGATAAGGACTTTACTGTAACGGCATACACATCCTTGTCTATAATGACAATCTCTCTCTTTTCATGCTATAAATCAGAGGGTTAAGTCGAAGCGCACCCACTCTGATTAAAATCATATGTGACACTATCCCTACTACTATCAACAAAAGTACAAATATCCTTTTCGTAACAACTTCTTAAAAAGGACTTAAGTGTCATTAATTTTAACTTTAAAACTCAGCAAATAATCTCTAATAATCTCAATTATCTTTAATTAGCCCGATTGTAATCTAAAATTCATGAAAATGCTAGGGATTAACCATGGTTATCTCTGGATAATCTTTTCAGAATCCTTTAAGTAAGATTTTAAAGATTTCTTCAATACAAAAAGAACTATAACAAAAACGGGTATCTAAGAATATAAAAAGTCTATCTCTGTGTATGCAATAATAAAAACAAAAGTATATCTCATTATCAACAGTAAAGAATGCATTTTGCTTAAACTTCAAAATCTCGTACGGAGTTGTACATAAACAATTCAAACATAAAATATATATCTTCTTTTACTATCTCGAATTTGACTTATATCTGCTCTCTCAAATACGGGATACAGCTGTGTAACATTCTTGTTGTCATTTCGTGTCAGCTCTCACTCTTTCTTTATGACCAAGCCGAAATAATTTTGATAAAACATTATCATGGCTAAAACTCGCAAAGTTTTACTTTATCAATCTGACATATCTCTTCAGACAAATAATGTATATACTGCAGCTAGCAAAGAAAATAAAGAATCATTCATAGATTCACGTCCTTTATCACGTAACATCTATCTTGGAATCTCTCGGAAATCGAATAATAATCTCAACGGCGGAGTAGGGGACAAAACAAAATAACACAAACTCGGCATTTCAACCATATCTGGGCAGGTGGAGAATTACCTTCTCATCCATATCTCTCACTAGATATTGCAACAGCGCATCACCTCCCATAAATACACTCTGATATGGCATGCAGAAGGACCTGGCGGAGCAGGGGAACGACCCTCGCAGACTCCCCAATCATGCTTCCTAACGGTGCTTTCCGCGATTTCACCCCCTAGAGCAACCCTCCCATTATACCCCCAGTCATTCATACTCACTCGCATATCACTTTCAAGTCAATCATCTCCTTTCTGTAAAATTCCCTTTTATTTACAACGCGTTGGTTTCCCTTTCCCTTATCTCTCTGAAGGAGATTAAAGGTGAAATCTCGGCTGAGCCGTGCGGTCACAGACCTCCTCACCAGTCCTACCTAAGTCCCATTCTAACGAACAAACAAACACTCTACTCCCTTGAAGCTACGTTTGGGTGACACTGAAAAACCTTCCCTATTCTAGGACAGCACAAACTACTCTAATTTTACTCTTACTTTCGCCTGCATAGCGTGAAATCAAAAAACTCATCTCTAACTAATATCACGAAATTTCTTATTCTTCAAAAAAACATGCCACACACGTATCGTAATGTTAATCCCTTCATCCTAACACAAAAAGAACGATCTGTCGTTTATGTCCTTCCCTCGCTAAAACATTACTCCCGCGGATAAAAACAAACAAAAAAAGAAAAAAAGCTTAAAAACAGGCGCAATCGTAACACTCGATTTCTTACGCTTTAAGAAATTAATATAACAATGATTTTACACGTACTTTAAAATATCAGAGCTCAGTACAATTACTACAGATTCACAATAACGAGGTTGGGAGATCGAATGGTCACTTCCGCATTCTTTTCTCGAAAACCACACGTGTTCTATGAAACTCTCAAAAGCAGATGCACGTATATTTCTCACTATAATTGTTACGCTTTAGAAATTAATAGACTATAATAGTGATTTCACGTGCATTAAATTTGTCAATTAAAAATCGATACATTCGCGTTCTTAAAATTCAATCTAAGCATTAATACAAATAAATGGAACGCACTTCCAACGAAATTTCTTTACATTACTCAAATTATAACAAAAAACGGAGTTTATTACTGCTTATAGCTATTAGTACAAATTATCCATGTTAGTAATGGGTACAGAAATTCTACTTTTATCAACTTATTAAGCGCCACACCCCTTATAAGCGGGTTGGCTGAGTCAAAGCATTACTACAAGACAAAATGGCGGCGTCCACCGACCTCAATTTCTTTTACTAATTGTCCCATTACTCACTGGATACAGATCACAAGTACTTAGCTTATTTTAAGGAGGTTGTCCTGGAGAGCTTCATGGCAGAAGGCAAGGAAGGAGAGGGTTCTCCTTCTTCTCTTCGCGTAAAATCGTCGAATCGCCGTCTTCTTGGTCGGATCCGGCAACTTATACCTCTTGTAATGGGCATTTTCACTCAATGCTCCTGTCACACTTCGGCTTACTAAGAAATATCTCAGAAATAGTTCCTTCAAAGTTTTATAACATTCTCTATTTGAGCACTCGTCACTTCTCATCCGCAGACCCAAGTATTTCAGGAAGTCGGTCGCGGGAATTATGGACAGACATTCGCGGTCTTTTATATTTGCGCCGTCGAGGTATAAAAATGAATTCTTGACTCGAGGCGTCTTTACAACCAGGGCACAGGGTGGGGGCTTGGCCGGCTGCGTTCCCGGTGTCACCACGGGGTTCGGAGCGGCAGGCTGTTCGTCGATGTTTGAGGCGTCGGCGTCGGCCAAGTTCCTTCTCGACGGAGCGGCGTCGGCGCGTGCTTGTAGGCGCCGCACTTGCTCCTCCAGTTCGAGAATTCTCCGGTGTTTGGCCTCGTCACTCATTTCTTGAATTGGGAGATGTTGGGTTTCTGCTTTTGCCATTCTTATTTTCTTTTCTTTGCACTGGTTTCTTCTGATATGAGTCTCTTTGTATGTATTCTTTTTTTTTTTTTTTTTTTTTTTCCACACGTGAAGATCCGTACCGCACTGCCACCACTGACGTATGAATTTTAGACTTCCTCTTGAACTCACACTTTATAAGATGACTGGGTTATCTCGCCGCTTGTCATCACTGACGTGGGGGTTATAGCTCTTCCACAGTATGCCGCCACTGACGTAGGGCTTTTATGATTATCCCCTTCTAATGACACCACTGCCGTAGGGCTTTTCCTCCTACGTATCTATGTATTTATAATTATTATGGTAGCGTGGTTTATAAATATTGGTACCTGATGGGTACAAGGTAAGAATGGACAAGCAGTAGTTCCTTTACTTATATTTATTCTAGAGTACAACACATCCGACGCTTCAATGCCCCTATGCCTCAAATGGCCCAATGGCCCAATGGCCCCCACCCTATGACTATCACAGTCTATGATCTATTCGTGCCCCTGGCAATATCTAACTAACTGTCTCTGCCCTGGGTGGCTCTTTAAATACCCCCAGGGGCAGGGCGTGGCTTAACATCCAATTCTCCAATGAAATCAGTCAGATCTAGTCCAGCAAATCAGCGCCAGGTTCAAAGTGGAATCCCACCTACTTCCGGGGAGGAATTATTGGGCATTTCTTCTGGGCGTGTACCTGTGTACGAAACACAAGTTCATGTTTCGTGCGGTTTAGGAAAGGGCTAACTCTCGGCCTTTCCCACCCTCAGGTACTCCATGTCGGATGCCAAGCCTCAGGGGTCCGGTCACATATCTCCTTGACGCCCTCTACAAACACCGGCCGCACCGCAGAACACAAGTGGGGAGAGTATTCTATTTCACCCTAGCCTCACATGTTTCTCTTCACGACTTGCGGTGTTTTCGAGGACCGAGGGTCCCTTATCCTGTAGGCCTCTTGGGGGGGGGGTGCATGGCGCCTGCGGTTAGTTCCAGGTGCCTAGCCACAACTCTTGGTGGTCCCAAGGGAACACATGGGCCGCACAAAAACTCAATAAAAGTGAGGGCATGTAATAGAATATCCGTGGCCTCGACTAACCCTTACTCCTCAAGAGCTGTTACAAGTTTCAGATTCTGGCTTCAGCATGGCGGGCTGGCTTCAGCATGACAGAAGTCATACGACAAATAGAAAGAGAGATGGAGAGTGTTGTGACTTGTCAGATGTGTAGTGATAATAAGAGATGTGTAACGATTATCTGAGAATACTCGGTGTTAATGTAGGCACAGAAAAAGAACCGTAACTGAAAGATGACTGAACATCAAACTGTCCTGGACAGTCCTATATATGTCCAAAAAACCCTCAGCTGTAGTATCGCAACGGACGGTTGGTGCCATGGACCAACCTACTACATGAAGTGTCAATGTACTCCCTTAAATAGTCATATATCGTAGTCAAAGTAAATTTGTCTTAACTCTTAAATTTACTTTTATTACCATCACTATGTTATGAAGATATGATGTTGTATTTTTTGTTGCTTCCTGTTGCATCTCTCTCTCTCTCTCTCTCTCTCTCTCTCTCTCTCTCTCCTCTCTCTCTCTCTCTCTCTCTCTCTCTCTCTCAGGCGAGGACCCTCTACATCCTACTACTTCGGTCAGTGGTTGACTATCTGTCTCCTGCCTTGTGTCAACTTCCTAAACCAGCTCTCGAGCCACTTGAAAAGTTCCAGAATCGAGTCATGAGATTTATCTTGGGATGTTCTCTCTCTACCCGTATTGTGAGTATGCAGTTGGAGCTCAACTTACCCCCTCTTGTGGAGAGGATTTATGCCAATGTGTCCTATTTTACTGTTAAGTGTCTTCACTACCCCTTTCTTGCTCCGTACTTCTCTGCTGTCATGAGGACGTCCCTTGATCCAGACGCACCCAGGCTCCCACTTCGAGCAGGAGGTCATAACCTTATCAGGGTGGTGAGTGACATTCTCCGTGGCCTTGACATCGACCTGCCAGTTCAGGCGGCTGTCCCAGATTTACCACCCTGGCGTGTCCCCCTCCCCGCTGTCACATATACACCGACCTCGAAGGATGTCTATCCCCCCTTGCAGAGACAGTTAGCTCTGGAGACTATCGCTGATGTATCCACGTCTGTCCCTGCAGCACACCACGTCTATGTTGATGGTTCTGTGCAAGCAGATGGGAGGGCGGCATGTGCTGTGTTTTCCCCCACCATGGAGCCGCCTGTGCCGGCTGATTCATGGATTGGCCGTAGACTACCCACCTCGTCGAGCTCCACCTACTGTGAACTGAATGCCATCTTGGATGCCGTGACTCTCCTTGTTCGACGACGAGTGAATGGGGTAATAATTTGTGACTCCCAATCGGCCCTACAAGCCCTATCCTCGCCAAGACCTATCTGTGGCCGTGCTGTGGGAGATATACTATGTCGCCTCGCAGCCGCTCGGGATGCTTCTCTTGTTGTGTCATTTGTGTGGACTCCATCCCACATTGGGCTGACTGGCAACGACACAGCGGATCGTCTTGCCAAGGCGGCCTGTATGCTGGATGGGCATGCTGTGGACGCTGAGCCCTCCCTCCGATGCCTACGTAACATCATCTACTCAGCTGGGTTTGCCATGACGGTCCAGCGCAGGGACACGGAGAGGGCCAACAGTGTGTCCATACAGCACCATGATCACTTCCTTCACAGTCGCTACAAGTATCGCAGACGCGGGTTAATGGTGCGGAAAAACAATGTAGTTAGTGCTCGGCTCAGAATGGGGTATCGGCCTTTATGGCAGGTCTCCCAGACTCTAGATATGCCACAGTACACCTCCTGTACATTATGCGACCGAACTAATGCTAACACTCTTGACCACTATTGTCTTCAGTGCCCCGCAGTGAGAGATGTTTTACCACGAGGTCAGAACTTAATACAGATCTGCTCATTTTTACTTAATGATGACAACCTTGATGTTATTCTTGCTCGTTTTCCTCACTTTGGTGGCCATTAATTATATTGAATTATACATATATTTTCTGTATGTTGCTATATAATTCTGTTTGTGCATTCTGCGTTTCTCTGAGCTTTACTTTTGCATATAATGTACTCTGTGCTGCCATTCTGTGAGTTGTGTGTTAGTATGCAGCAATGTTTTATCAATATGTACACCTCCCTGTAAACCATGTTCAATTCTTGGTTTTATATCCATTTGAAGCATTATTTGTATGAACTCATGTAATGTCTGACGCCTTGGCGCAATAAATTAATAAAATAAAATAAAATAATCTCTCTCTCTCTCTCTCTCTCTCTCTCTCTCTCTCTCTCTCTCTCTCTCACACTTGGGGAACTTTTCAGTCGTTGCTCACAATCACAAGTGCTTGAGTTGACCCTTGACCCTCGAGCGAGCATTATCTATGCATCTGTGTTTTCAGAGAATTGTGGAACATGTTTGCTTTTGAGTGTTTTGCTTCAGGAAGTGGAAGAGAGAGAGAGAGAGAGATTTGAGATGTTCATATTATTTTTCTTCACTAGAATCTTTAAAATCCAATTACAAATGAATAGATGTAATAACATTTTAGTGTATATTGAAATTACTTATGGAATATAGTGGACTTTTTGTAGAATGTGTTCTTATTTTAATTAACTGTATTCAGATTACTATTGTAAAAAAAATCCCCGTTCTGTACTACAATTTGTCCCTATTCCAATGAGAGTGGACGTAAGCACAAGCATGTTTGAGGAGGGGGTATCAAGGCTGGATACCCTTAACAGCCCCTCGCCGTCCTGATCGTGCTCCTTACTACTGAGCTAACCCGGCCTACAATTCGGATATCTATTGAAAAAGATTCAGTTTACTGAATAGAATAGTCAGATTGCATATGAAAAACATTATTCATAACTTCGATTTACAAAAGGTAACTATAATCAAATTACAAACGAATTTTATGTGATTTAATAGTCACGTAGGTTGAATTTGATTTGAATATGTAATGTAAATCATATTACTTTTTCGTTATAATGTGGAAACTTTCTCTTTGAGGAGATATACGTCAGTGGGTTATATGTTAGAAAGCCAAAGGCTGGCGTGTTGAGCGACTTTCCCACCAACTCCTAGTAACATGAAGTGATTTTTTTTTCTTTTTATTCTTATCATTAATATCTCAGGATTTAGTATTGTCTCTGTCAAAGCCCAAGCCTTGAAAATTGTGTGTGTGTGTGTGTATATATATATATATATATATATATATATATATATATATATATATATATATAATGTACATACATATACACATGGCCTCATTCCCCCTTATAAGGGGGGGTGGCCGAACCAAGTAACACGCACTCACCCTGCATGGGTCACCCACAAGATAGGCGGCGAGGATATTCTAAAATGAGGCTCAACAGCCGCAGCTGTTACCCCCACCTCGTCATCACATGGCAACTTCCCTCACACCTTTAACTGAATAAGTAGATTATATATTTATTATTTAATTTGTTTTATTGAGAATTTCAGGCCTGTAGACGCATTATAATTTAATTTTATTTATTTGTATGTATTTATCTCACACACACACACACACACACACACACACACACACACACACACACACACACACACACACTGTTATCCATGAAAAACACGTTGGTCAGGTACACCGAGCTCCTGTCATTGGGTATATATTCATGCAAAGCATCTAACCGACTGAGCTGCTACAGTAGATAAGAATAACGCAGCCAGAACTTGTAAGCACTTTTCCGTGGTCTTATACTAACCTGTTATACTTGTAATTGGAGTTGTTTATATATATATATATATATATATATATATATATATATATATATATATATATATATATATATATATATATATATATATATATATATATATATATATATATATATATATATATACACACACCGAAAATGTAATGCTAATAATACTTTTTGTCTTCGAAGAGTGGATAACCAATGTTATATGATGTTTGATATATATTATTATTATTATTGTTATTTATTACTTATAGTGCTACTGCTACTATTATTATTATTATTTCAAAACTCTAAGGGAGTTTTCTTAAATGAAAGAAGAGTCACTTCTTTTAGGTCCTTTACATTATTGATGAATGATATTTCGTCGATTTCTTTGACCTTTTAAAGGCGTATCGTTGTCAAGGTCACTGCACTCTTAACTCTTCTTTAGGGCATTTGTCTTGAATAGTATGCTAACATCACTAGTAAATAATTATGAAAATAATGATAATGATAATGATAATAGCATCAGCAGCAGCATTTATTACCACAACGGTTTTCTAATAAATTTACTCACTGAATCATCTGGGAGTACTCAGTATTGGAGTATCTGGTATGTGTAACACCTGACAATTCAACACTGTATTTGACTACTCAAGATCTAGCCTGGAATAGCATTAAGGAGATAAAGCCTGGCCACGGTTTTTGCGTCTCTCTCTCTCTCTCTCTCTCTCTCTCTCTCTCTCTCTCTCTCTCTCTCTCTATATATATATATATATATATATATATATATATATATATATATATATATATATATATATATATATATACACACACACACACACTCACACACACATTGGTTCTCTTATCGCCACCGAGATTGTTCAGATACAAGAGACTGTGTTGAAAATATATGCAGTTTGACATGTTCACATTTTATATTTAATGTGTTAATGTTTCATGTATAAATGATGATGCATAGTTAAATGCTCATGCGTACATAAATACACATTCATACATACGTACCTCCGAACATTTACACTTTCTTGCATACGTGTGAATTCCTAAATGGGTACGTACATACATGTATATTAGAGCACACACATGCATATATTTTGAACAGATTAATACGTACGTGCTTGCATACTTGTTCTATCTTTCCTAGGTATTTGAGTACACTCACTTGCGCACAGAAGCTTATGTACGCAAGCGCACAAACACACACACGTATGTGTGTGTGTGTGTATGTATATATATATATATATATATATATATATATATATATATATATATATATATATATATATATATATATATATATATATATATAAAACATTAAACACACGAAAACATACGTAAATACATACAAGCATACATACATACATATATACATACATGAACGGGTTATATCTAATATCACTGGTTATATCTAGTATTTTTATGAGAATATATTCCTGTGATCACTTTATATTTAGAGTTTGTTTATATCTTTCTCTGCAATGCGTCATAACAGCAGAGATGTTGCTTATAGATACAGTTTTGTCTTCATACTCTCATAACGTATCACTCCTTTTTTGATGAAAATTCTCTCTCTCTCTCTCTCTCTCTCTCTCTCTCTCTCTCTCTCTCTCTTCTCTCTCTCTCTCTCTCATTTGTGCACAGAGGCACTGCCTTTGATAAACAGATGATTACATGATGTATTAAACAGTGTTTAATAAAAATTATATATAATATATGGCGACAGTGGAGAAAACAGTGCCCCCTGGTACTTCATGCTAAGCATAACTGGAAGAGAGAGAGAGAGAGAGACTTAGGTATGAACTTACTTCTCGTCTTAAGCGTTCAAGTTAAAAAAAAACTAGTTATAAAGGATAATATAAACTTAATGGAGAGAAAGGAACTACCCTCACACGCGCACACACACACACACACACACACACACACACACACACACACACACAGAAAGGGGGTACTCTTCAGTGAGACATCTCTATATATAAAAACCATATTCCTTATAAAAGGGTGGCTAAGTCAAATCAAATAACCTGACTTTTGTAGGAGTAAAATACATATGAGGGAATTACCAGGCCTCTTGCTTCGGCCCATTTAGTCGAATTTTACGATCCACAGGCGAACACGGAAAAGGTGTTCTTGACTTCCCCTCAGGGGGAGGGGTAAGTCATAACAAAGTACTACATAAAAATAAAATTGTTATAAAGTTAAGATTCAAATATAGCCAGAAATTCGAGGACTATTTTAGACATAAACTAACTCCTCCAGACGCACTGACACGAGTTCACATGTTGTTGTTGTTCCGGTTTTACGTCACGGACTCCCTTTTCTTCCAAGGGCTAGGACGGTTGCCTTCTTGCAAAGGACTTGTTTTGGCAGATGTAATCCTTACCATGAGTGCATGCCTTTGCTAACCTCAGACCGTGACGGGGCGCTAACCTTCGACCTGACGCCTCAGAATCGCGGACGCTACCGCTTGAGCCACGGTGACTACTAATGACACCCGTTCACTATCATTCATATAGTTATCATCATTGGTTGAAAGTGGCCACCTTGGCCTGGTGGTAGTGCGATACTTTGATTCGTCAGGTCGTCGGTTCCAGACCTGCCACGGTCTGAGGTTAGAAAGGACATTCACTCAGGGTAACGGTCAATCTGCCAAATACCAAAGTCCTTCGAAAAGGGGCACCGTCCTAGACCTTCCTAGAAAAGGGAGTCCGTGACGTAAAACTGGATCATTTACTTATGTTGAATGAATTAAAAAAAAATGACGTGGAAGGTTGAAGGATAGATGAGGGTTTGGTAGTAAGATTGAGAGAAGGGTTGAAGTCGTCTGCAGGGAGGACGAACTTGAAGGGCGCCTTATTGGCTGGTTAGCCCGGTTGTCCTCATTGCTCGTATATTAGTCACTTGTTCAGCATTTGACGGAGGGTGTGTGTGTGTCTAAGGGATATTCTTGATTTTGTTCAGTGTGTGTGTGTGTGCGTGTTTTTTTTTTAAGTCGTAGTAGTAGTAGTAGTAATCTTAGTCATTAAAACCATTCTTATTCAGGCTCTCGCTGTTTTCTTGGTGTGTTTGTGTATTTTTTTTTTTTATATTCTCTTCTTATATTGTTTAAATTTTTCTTTTTATGTACTTAAATGTCGTTTTATTGGTGGGTAGCACGGAAGCCAAGTGGTTAGCATACTGGACTCGGCAGTTGATAGACCCATGATCGAACCTACCTTGGGACGTTGGGAAGGGTATCCAGCCTACTTTCCCCCGCCACACACTGTCTGTGCCCATTCCCATATTGGGGATTAATAGTGACTCATAAAACGTAACTTTTTTCCCTCGTTTTACTCGTGTGTGTGTGTGTGTGTGTGTGTTGCTCTCTTAATGTGTTTTATATTTATATTTCATCTTTTTTTCGTTTTCCTTTCATTTAAACTGTTTTATTGATCTATTTCCATTCATATTCTTTTTTCTTTATTAATTATAATATCTTACTATTATTTGCAATACTCTCCGTGTGTATTGGTTGTAATAATAGTGATAATAATAATAATAGTAATAAAAAAGATAATAATTATTAGGCTGTGGACTCCTGTTCTTCACGTCCCGTGTTTGAATTTCTACAGTAGGAGGTAAGATATTTTGAAAAAAAAATTGAAATTAAGAAAATGATTGTGATACTACTATTACTACTACTACTACTAGTAATAATAATAATAATAATAGTGATAATGATGGTGATGTTGACATATGTCTACTGTGTCGCGAAAACCTAATAATACATCATTTTTTTTTTTTACTTCATGCGCTATTCCCTTTGATGGAATTATTTGAAGTCTGTTGCCAGGCAATGCTAATAGCAATGCAAAGGCATTTAGGTGACCCTCCTAAGCTCCTGCCGTCGCTTTAGGGGGAGATTGGGTCAATTAAGCAACGATTTGTGTGTGTCTGTTTTTCTGTTTTATGTATTTGTGCGTGTATGTGATGATGTGTGTTTTTTCTGTTTGTTTATGTGTGGTGTGTGTGCAGTATGTTTGTGGTGTGTGTATGTTTGCTTGTGTGTTTGTGCGGTTGGTGACTGCGTTATATGTGTGTATGTGTGTTTGTCTGCGTGATATATATGTGTGTGTTGTGGGTGTGTGTTCGTCGGCATGATTTTTATTATTGTGACACCAAGACTGGCAAAATAAAAAAAAGAGATAAATCTGCCCTCATCGGGCCTGGGCACGGAGAAAACAAAAAGTAAAGAGAAACAGATGGCAAGTGTTGTGACTTGTCAGATGTAATGGGATAGTAACAGATGTGTAACGAATATCCAAGAATATTCGGTGTTGATTTAGGCATAGAAAAAGAACCTGAAGGAAAACTTAACATTGAAATGTCCTGGACAGTCCTATTTAAGTCCAAAAGACCTTTCAGCTGTAGTACTGCAACGGGCGGCTGTGTCATGGACCAAGCGTGTGTCCAGCGTTGTTTTTGTTAACGTGATTTGTGTGTGTGTCTGCGTGGAATGCGCGTGTTTGTATGTGTCTGTATGTTAGTTAGGTGTGTGTGTTGGCCTAAATGAATTTCCTGGAAATATCGTTGTTCGTATTTCCCCGTCTCTTAGCTCTACGAAAGCAAATATATACTTGCGGAACTGTTGTGTGTGTGTGTGTGTGTTTATTTACCTATATATAATCGCTGTGTTTAAATGGAAACAGTAGTGCTTTGAGTTCCCCTTCTGCAATTCTATACCCCCAGAAAGCCTACTCGTTTATGTGCATTTGTGTGTGCATTCACGTCTGTTTAGTCGTTTTCTTTTAATAGAAAAAAATATCATTGCTTTGGGTTCCCTGCTGCAAGCCTATACCCCTAAAAACCTACACGTGTGCGTGCGTGTGTGTGTGTGTGTGTGTGTGTGTGTGTGTGTAATGAGGAAACGTGAGGTGGAAGTGCCTTAGAGTGTTTGAGTTTAATATTACCTCGGCGTGAATAATAAATGAATTTCCCTTCAGCTGAGTATTTGTGTGTGTGTTTGTGTGTGTGTTTTATGTCACTTTGTGTGAATGTTTGTCTGGTTTTTCTTCGTAAATCAACCTTAGCGTAGACCATAAGTTGGGAACTTCATTGCTGTATTAGCAGGTTTTAGATGTTTTTTTTTTTTATTTATTCAGATAACTGTACATAGGGACATGTGCACATGGGCACTCCCAGTCATATTGCAGTTGATAACATTACAATCTATGTGGTTATGTATAACTAACATACTAATAGAATTTGCAATATATTTTAAATATCATAGCAAGTAATTAATAATAAAATATAGTGTAATAATTGAAGAGTACTTGAAGAGTAATCATTGTGACAATATTTTCAATAGCCCTTGTTGAGTGCTATCATTTAAATTCCGTTTCACTTTTCAACAGTACTGTCTGATATGTATGTATGTGTGTGTGTGTGTGTTTTAATGACTTTTGTGACAGGTATGTTAGTCCTTTTCGAGGTACCAGGTCGTAGGATGCTGTTCCACTTTAGACACAAACACCTGGGATATAACGGTGTACTCTTAAACGTAAGGGTTGGCAGGTGTTAGCCACTACACGAGGGACTCCGCCACCCTCTCCTCCTTATTCCCGAGAGGCTATTTTAAAGATGTACAAATTTCCTTGAAGATTTGAAAATAAGATAGTCTTGGTTATTGTTAAGCTTTATATTCTCTGAACTTTCGTAGTGTATGTGTGTGTGTGTGTGTTTAGTTGCCCCTTGTTTTGACATGTAATTTTGAGGACGTCTATCCCAGTTAGTTAACTCTAGAAGTCAATAACCTAATCTTGGTTACATACCTTTGGGGCCTAATCCAATATCAGGAGGACGTACTCATATAGTTCTCTATAGACGGTTCCTCAACGTACACTCAAATAGCTTCACATAGTGTATATACCATGTCAGGCTGTTTGAGTGTTTCAAGTGTGTGTGTGTGTGTGTATATATATATATATATATATATATATATATATATATATATATATATATATATATATATATATATATATAAAGTAACAAGAATCCTCCGTTATTTGACAATGCATTCTACAATAAGTTTGAACTGCTTTTGCTATAATACCACTAGGTAATAAGATGTAATGATAATGAAAAAAATAAGATTAAAATCAGTTTCGTTACATCTAAAGCGCTTACTCGCCTTTGTTTGTTTATGACTATTAAACGTAAGTTTTTCCTCTTCTTAGTAGCTTCTCCATACATATATAGGGTCGCTGTAGTCCATTACTGTGCAGTTTCTTTTTTACAGCTATATACTCTTCCTGACACAACCATCTCCACATTTCAGGACTTGGAACGCAGTGGCTGAATTTTCTGCCTAGAGAATATAAATAAAATAATATTCAGAGTTTGGTTCCAGTTTTACGTCACGGACTCCCTTTTCTACCAAGGGCTAGGACGGTTGCCTTCTTGCGAAGGACTTGTTTTGGTAGATGTAATCGTTACCCTGATTGCATGCCCTTGCTAACCTCAGACCGTGACGGGGCGCCTTAAAGTCGCGGACGCTACCGCTTGAGCCACGGTGACTACAAAATAATATTCAGAGAATTACAGTAAATATACAAATCTGAGTCAGTCTTTATAAATGGCGCATTCTTGAATCTATTGATTCAATGTAACCTGATTATGAAGAGGTAGGGGTCTCTCTCTCTCTCTCTCTCTCTCTCTCTCTCTCTCTCTCTCTCTCTCTCTCTCTCTCTCTCTCTCTCTCTCTCTCTCTCTCTCTCTCTCTCTCTCTCTCTCTCTCTCTCTCTCTCTCTCTCTCTCTCTCTAAAAAAAATAGAGTTGCTTTATGGGTTTTTACCCTTATCGAAGTTCGATCTAAGTATAGTCCACGTTTGACTTTATTCATCTTAAGATGTAGTTAGTTTTCTTGTTGGGTTGACAGGAACTATCGTGTTCAGGACGTCCAAGAGGTTTTTGAAAAGAGGTCTTATTACAAATCACTTTGAGGAATCAAACTCTGGACTTTTTGCGTGGGAACCAGGTGCTGATTAGTTTGTGCGGTAATGTGTTACAATTAGTCCCCATTCGAATGGGGTTGGACACAGGTTGGAGCTGGGGGATTAAGGTTAGATGCCATTCTTGATTCCTGCATTAGGATAGAACTAGTGAATGGCAGGCTCGTCACTTCCCAACTTGCGCGTTCTACTACTGAGCTACCACAGCAGGTTGTAATTAATTATCTCGCTTTAATTATGTAAAGAACTTTTCCCCACCTGTTGAAGACACTTAAATAGTAGAAGTGTTCTCGAGTTGTATAGAATAATCCCTTTATCCAAAGTAAATAAAATCTTTTCTCAGTTTGGAACCGGTCATTTGGTTTCCAAGTTTTACATGGGGTCGCTGTTTTCACTGGCCTCTTGGAGTTAAGAACTGTCTTTGGTTCAGAGGTTCGTGGTTGGGTGCAGTTCTTAAAACCAATCCCCTCCATTATCTGTTTATGTGGTTCTGTTGTTTCTTAGGCCGCTTTCACACCAAAGTGGCACGTCGCACGCCAGTTAAAAACGAACATCCGGAAATATATGAAACCTTTCGCGCAGAAGTGGCTTGACACGCCCCATGTGCCACTGTCATAGTAGCACGCAAGTCGCACGTGGCACATAGGACGTGTCCAGCCACTTCTGTGTGAAAGGTATATATTTTCGGATGTTTGTTTTCAACTGACGTGCCACGTGCGATGTGCCACTTTAGTGTGAAAGCAGCATTACTACTCATGGAAGCGAATGCAGTGTTTGGGTTACAGTTTTTCCCTCTGTATGTGTCACAGTCACTCCCCATTCTAACGGGGGTGGACGTAGGTTAAAGCTTGGGAATTAAGGCTAGACTGCCTTCTGAACACCACGCTGCTGGCTAGTACAGTGGTAACGCGCTGGCTTCGCATTCACGAGGTCGAAAGATCGGTTCCCGTCCAAGACCAAGAGTTTAAGCTGTTTACTGGCAGATACTGCTGTGGTTGGGCACCACAGTGGGGGGTTGGGGCTTGCCCCGGCTGACGAATACCCATTGTATTGTAATGGAAATAAAGGTTTATTATTATATATGGAACCCAAGCTTGTCAGGCTCATCACTTCCTAACTGGCGCACTCTACCACTATGCTATCGCGGCCCCTCTCCTTCCTCACTATTAATATTTGTTTTTCTTGCTGTATAGTGCTTAATCTCTCCCACTGTTAATTGGAAACAGTTTGTTTTCTCAAATTTTATGAAATATTAAACCATCTCTTATTTAGATATTATTTCCATGTATGGCATATCCACCTGATTTAGGAACCAAATTGTTTTTCCTTATTTGCTTAGAATATTCATCACTTTCTAAAAGAAAATAAACGCATTTTCTTCCCTTGTGAATCACATTAACTTGATTCCTGAGATATTGTAAAGAAGAGTTATCCATGGGTGCTCTAGAGTTATTCTTATATACAGTGCAAGTTACCTAACATAACCTTATAATTTACGGAGTTACTTAACTGGAGTGAGGTTCTGGGGATAACTGATTTTTACAATATTCGAGTTCTGTGATACCAAGACAACCTTCAGAGAGCAAAACATCGTGTGTCCTTGAGAGGTGCTTATTGTTGCCTTCCTTGGCTGCCTTGAAAGACGCAATCAGTGAGGGACTTGGCTCCTTTAATAGACTTAATTGATGATGGACCCCTTACCATGTGCTTCTCATGTGCTTCTCTGTCATATCTTGTCTTTTATTTATGCGAGGTGTGTTTATTTTCATGAAAGAATAGTTTTTTCGGTGTGTAGTCACCGTGGCTCAAGCGGTAGCGTCCACGACTCTGAGGCGGCAGGTCGAGGGTTCGCGCCCCTTCACGGTCTGAGGTTAGCAAGGGCATGCAATCAGGGTAAGGATTACATCTGCCAAAACGAGTCCTTAGCAAGAAGGCAACCGTCCTAGCCCTTGGTAGAAAAGGGAGTCCGTGACGTAAAACCGGAACATTAGTTTTTTTCGGTGTATGTAGGAATATCCAGTGAAATATCTTTTTAAATATATTTATAGAAGAGCTTCGAACGACCATTGTTACCTTTATCAGTACTTAAGTTGACACAGATACTGATGCACTTTTGACCTAACTCAACTATTGGTGTGCTAATAAACTTGCTAATTTGACTGGAGCTACCACTCGAGGGATGCCACGGCGTTTTACATCTTATCCCACATATTCAGGGGAAGAGAAGATGCATAAGGCCACATAGTGGAATTGAACTCTTGACCTCTTAGGCAGGAGCCAAGTGCAATTTTTTCTTATCTATCAAATGCCATTGCAGAATAAATACTGTAATAATATTCCTGATTTTTCTATTTTTTCATTAAATTAGTTTCTTCAAATGTAATGCAAACCGATTGATTTTGACAATATTATTATTATTATTATTATTATTATTATTATTATTATTACTACTACTATTATATTCCCATAATTGTCCTTAGCGCCTTTGTTTCAAAGTGTTTATTTGAATATTCTCCGTATTTCATATTGGGTTGACCTTTGACCTTGTTCCTTAATAACATTCCAAGTTATCAGAAGTACGTAATTTACCCATAACTATTTTTCCGCCGGAGGTTGTCATAAGTTATACGAATTCATTCCCGAGTCTTTTCACCAATAGCAATACGACTAAATGTTAGACCTTTGACCTCTGACCTTGAACTTATATCTCGAGTATTCATCCGAGTATGTACAGAAAGCGACATCTCGGTGTTCCCAAAGGTTTGAAGTCTTCCCTGTGTCACTCGCCATTAGTACGGAAAAATTTGACCTCTGACTCCTGACCTTGAACTTTTATCTCGTTTCTTCGGAGTATGTACAGACGAAATCTTCCCAAGAAGGGAGACTTTTGGGAGCTCCTGTGTCAACTCACCATAAGTAGCGTGACAAGACTTGGCCTTTGACCTTGAACTTTACTATCAAAGTATCAGCTGATTAGCTGCATATTGTAGAGGTATCAAAAGAGTGAAAGTTTAAGATGTAGTTTATGGTTGGTTTCGGTTTTACGTCACAAACTCCCTTTCCTGCTAAGGGCTAGGACGGTTGCCTTCTTGCGAAGGACTTGTTTTGGCAGATGTTGTCATATTGTAATACATATCGATAAGACTAGATGTTTTATCTTCATTTTGAATGTTGACATATTGGTCCGTTTACGGAATCACTAGAACTAGATAAAATTAAATGCGAGGTGAGGGAAAGGTTGCGTAGCGATGGGCAGTCTATTTAGGGAAGTCGGAGAGTGATATTAAGACAACTGGGATTGCACCCGTCTACCCGGGTTAGCATCATAGCTGTGACTGAGCAAGACTCTCCTTTGTATCACATTGATAAATTAAATTCAGGCTGGAACGCGCTGTCTCTAACATCATTATCATCAGTCAACCAGTAGATTAATACTTCATGTATCAAAATTATTTACAGTTACCCTACAGGAAACATTACATCTTTAGGCGTAAGCCATATGACTGTTTTTGACCTTTGACCTTTACCTTTGAT
>JAXCGZ010000194.1:42500-45000 GCA_037179515.1 Halocaridina rubra
GCGCTAGTTTGGATTCCAAACTAGTAGTCATCGTAAGTAGCCCTAATTATGTTTGTATTTAAAGGCCAGATTTCTTAAGCAGTGTAAACCTAGGATACCATATTGTTAGTTAGCTAGACACATACAAATGGATTTCATAAACGCATCTGACGCGGTTCTGTGTATGGCTAGGACGGGATCCTAGCCATACGCTCAACCGCGTTAGATGCGTTTATGAAATCCATTTCTGTGTGTCTAGCTAACTAACAATATGTTATCCTAGGTTTACACTGTTTAAGAAATCGGGCCAAGTACGGGATCCTAGCCATACACAGAACCGCGTCAGATGCGTTTATGAAATCCATTTGTGTGTGTCTAGCTAACTTACAATATGGTGTCCTAGGTTTACGCTGTTTAAGAAATCGGGCCAAAGTTGAAATACAATGTTTTCCTGATTAGTTCAGGCTATAGCTTGAACAGGTCGTCATTTACCTTTAAAAACTGATGTTGCACTGGTGATGTTCTTGAAAAGATTATGAAGCAAGTCATGTTGGAGTGAAAAAATAAATATTTTTGTCTTTTGTATTTAATGTTTCGTGATTTTCAGTTTATTTTAAAGTTATTTGTTTAGGCTTTTGATATTTTGTGTGTCGTGTACCTAGTATGCTGTATGTTTTTGTAATTCTTATATATATATTTTTTTTTATGTATTTTTATATTTTTTTGCGTATTTAGTAAATATACTACCTCACTCATCCCTTAATTACTTAACTCTCTCTCTCTCTCTCTCTCTCTCTCTCTCTCTCTCTCTCTCTCTCTATATATATATATATATATATATATATATATATATATATATATATATATATATATATATATATATATATATATATATATATCTTTCTGTGTGTGTGTGTGTGTGTGTGAGAGAGAGAGAGAGAGAGAGAGAGAGAGAGAAGAGCGGAAATTGGCATGTCTCGGTTGTATAAAGGTCGCTACACACGATCAAGTAAACTTGACAAGTATGCTTGATCAAGTGACTTGTTCAAGCAAACTGGACCGTCTGTATGGTGAGACTTGATCAAGTATTAGACTTGACAAGTCGCTTGAGGCATGATTGAATTTGAATCATGTCGTCAAGTCAAGTCTTCCAGTAGCAAGAAATCGCAGTGTTGCAGTCAATCTTTCGTGGGGAGAAATTGCTTCTCTCATGTTTGTAGTGGTCTTCGCAATTAGTGGTGTTACCAGTGACAGCAGATGTAAGTATGTCGCTTCGTTCATTCGAAGGTAGTTGTGCCAATCACGTGGATAAATCTTCAACTCAGCCAATAGGTTAACATGAGAATATGTTTTCCTCTTCTTCACCCACTCTTTGCACCACTCCCGCCGGTTCTTTCTAGTTGCCTTTCGCTTGGCCACAATACAGAAAGCTGCCAAAGCAAGAGCGTCGTCGTCGTCTGCACTCGACATTGTGATTTCAACTGAAGACTTGTCAAGCATACCTGACCGTGTGGAGGCGAAGGGAAATATCACAATACTTGATGAAATACTTGATCAAGCATACTTGTCAAGTTTACTTGATCGTGTGTAGCCCGCTTAACGCTTTGAAAGACGTTGAATAAAAGATGTTAAAAGATCTGTGACCATTTAAATGAGGTCTTCCCGTGTTGTACCCGAAGCATATTTCTTGGGGAATTCAGAGGCAAATCAGGGAGAAATACATTTGTTGCACTATTTTTAGTGATTTATTATTATTATTTTTAGATTTAGTATCACTTACTCATTCCATCTCATATTCTTGGGAATTCTTGACGGTTCAATTCTTCAACAGTTTCTTCCTATATCCTTCTTTTCCATTTACACCATACATTCTACTAACACCTTACACTGGTTCATATCCCACTCTTATCAATCATTGCACTCAAGAACGCTACATTTTTTTTTTTCAAGGACATTTAATCCAAATATCACCCAAGAGATACAGAGGTCGCTTATCACCCATTAATTCTACAGTCGCATTCATTCCAAATATCTCCCAGGATTTGCTTATCACCCATCATTACTGCAATCACATATATTCCAGGTGTCACCCATGACATCCTAAATTCACCCACATTTGTTCGTACAGCATGTTTCATTTAGACATTTTATGAGTGAGATGAGAAGGCTGTTGGAATCAAGTAAAGGTATCGAGTTCCAGTACATTAAATAACCCCTTATTAGGTTAGGTTAGTATAGGTTAGGTTTGGCATTAACTTAACCTAACCTAACTTAACATTGTCTTTACGTGATCCGGATAGCATATTGGTATCCCTTGCTATGTACAGGAGTATAGCGTCAAGTCAAAAAGGCTGATTGAGTGATGGACATTTCGACGTGATGGGCTTAGAGTAAAACAGTATCCTCATGAATTTTGGATAGATAGGAACAGATTGCGCTCATTGAAATGTAAGATAAATTGATAGATAATGAAGGTAACTAAATTAATTATAAATGAATATTAAAAAGATATGAATTTTGT
>JAXCGZ010000194.1:50000-60000 GCA_037179515.1 Halocaridina rubra
TACCGATCGTTGAAACTTGATATTTACTGTGTGTTCGGTTTTACGTCACGAACTTCCTTTTCTACCAAGGCTAGGACGGTTGCCTTCTTGCTAAGGACTTGTTTTGGCAGATGTAATCCTTACCCTGAGTGCATGCCCTTGCTAACATCACACCGTGACGGGGCGCGAACCCCCGACCTGACGCCTCAGGGGCACGAACCCCCGACCTGACGCCTCAGGGGCACGAACCCCCGACCTGACGCCTCAGAGTCGCGGACGCTACCGCTTGAGCCACGGCGACTACTGAAAATTTATATTTACTACATAACTGAAAGATAAATTGAATAACAATAATAATAATAATAATAATAATAATAATAATAAACTTTATTTCCATTTTACAATGGGTATTCGTCAGCCAGGACAAGCCCCAACCCCCCACTGTGATGTCCACCCACAGCAGTTCCTGCCAGTAAACAGCTTAAACTCTCGGTCTTGGACGGGGACCGATCTTTCGACCTCGTGAATGCGAAGCCAGCGCGTTACCACTGTACTAGCCAGCAGGCTGTACAGAGCTTTCTATTGCATTATAACTTTATTTTTTCTTTAGTCAAGTTATTTATTATATTGTAGTTAATGTATTAAGTGTTTTATTATTCTGTATTTCGCGTTATTATCAAGGATTAACAGACGATTCTGTGACGTAAAATCAAATATCTAATCTTTCTCTCTCTCTCTCTCTCTCTCTCTCTCTCTCTCTCTCTCTCTCTCTCTCTCTCTCTCTCTCTCTCTCTCTCTCTCTCTCTCTCTCTCTCTCTCACACACACACACACACACACACACACACACACACACACAAACACAGAAAAGTCATAAACTGCAGCAAACACATATTCGCACTCATACAGACCAGTCATTATTTGCATCAACCGCATGCGTTCGCGCGCGCGCGCACACACACACACACACATACACACACACAGAATATTCATTATTTGAAGCAAATAGACTCCTTGTGATAAAGGGCAAAGCATCATCCATTCATATATTCATTCATTCATTCAGTTATTTATTTATATGTATATATCTGTTTATCTATTTATTTATTTATGTGTTTATGTCTGTCTGTCTGTACGTATGTATATATATATATATGTATTTAAGTGTGTATGTTTGTATGTATATATGCATATATGCATGGACTTATTTATTTATATGTTTTTAATTTATTTAATATTAATAATTTCAGGTACGTCCTGGCGTAGCGTAGGCTGGTCCTACTGTATAATACATTGGAGAGAGCCGAAGGTAATGTATGCAAACAGAAATTAGAAACGAAATTGCGATTTACAGTTACGTCTTATATATTTTCTATCCATAATTTAATTTTTTATTTCTAATTTCTGTTTATATGAAACATTCTCGTATTTGGCCAAGCTTGAAATGAATGCGGCTACCCCCCTATTGGGGGAGACAGCCAAGGTAGATAGATAGATAGATTTTTTTTTTTTTTTTAAATTTAACCTTTATTTCCATTTCAATACAATGGGTATTCGTCAGCCAGGGCAAGCCCCAACCCCCCACTGTGATGTCCAACCACAGCAGTTCCTGCCAGTAAACAGCTTAAACTCTCGGTCTTGGACGGGGACCGATCTTTCGACCTCGTGAATGCGAAGCCAGCGCGTTACCACTGTACTAGCCGTTGTAAATGGTTTTAAGTGTTAGAGGTCTCTAATGAGAGGCAAAAACAAGGGACAATAATAGTACTTAAGCCCGAAATTATACCTACCATATTGTGGGGGCCCGAGCCCCTTCTTTAGTCACGTGGACCCAGTGATCTCCAGGCAGTGCCTGAATAATCAGGTAGACCTATAGAAAATCACCGATCCCCCAATTAATTGCCCAATTTAATCGGTAACGACATGAAGTTGTGAAAGCTAATCCAACCCCGAGTCTGGATCGAACCTGGGGTCAGTATATTAACCCCTCAGTCACTACCACTGCCCCGCAGTGTTGCTAAAAGAAAATAATTGATGTCATTGGCATCACTTTATCGAATTTCTATCTTATTTTTAATAGGTTCATCTTACTCTGAGCGTATTTTGATAGTTATAGATGATGTAATATGGTGTATGCTTTTATTAGATACGAGATCTGTCTGTTGACCTCACCAAATTCCAACAGTTTGACATCTTTGACCTTATGGGTATGTAACTAATCTGATGGCTCAATTCGGTCTTAAGGTACGTTTTGCTTGGTGCGATTATCGTTCAACGATGATCGTCAGGCGATTATCTAGAGCACTAATTCTTTGTTTTTGAATGAGATTGTTTTGCTTGGAGCGACTGCCGCGGTAGTAGTTCGATACATAACAGCCCCATTCAAAAACAAAGATTTAGTGCACAAGACAATCGCTTGACGATCATCGATGAGTCATGAACAATCATCGTTGAGCGATAATCGCACCAAGCAAAACGTACCTTCAGATGCCTAGTCAGCTTATTCAATCTCAAAACCTCACTGAGATTACCTCAGTAGCCCAATTCAGAGGACGAGCTCAGTCTAACAGTAGACAATTAACTTAGTCTTGGGGTAATACGAACCTTATCTTAACCTAGACGTCCGGTAAGTTTAACAAGGTCAGCCTGTCGGTTGAGAGGTAGTGGACGACTTTTCTCCACTCTTCTGTCTCCATAACATAACTCGGCGTATTAAGGAGTCCCCCCTCCCACCTTCTCTAAATTTCTCCAACCCCATCAACCTGTCTGCGTCCACCCCCATTCGAATGGGGATTAAGAGTAACGCATAAAATGACAAGCATTATTGTTATTATTATTATTATTATTATCATTATTATTATTATTAACACTATTATTATTATTATTATTATTATTATTATTATTATTATTATTATTAATCTTATTATACTTATCGATGATCCTTATTATTATTATTTCTTTCATGTTGAGAGGAGGTAATGACCCTAATAAACTGGAATGTCTGGCTAAGTATGTAATTAAGGCCCGATTTCTTAAGCGGTTCTATGTATGGCTAGGATCCCGTACTTGGCCCGATTTCTTAAACAGTGTAAACCTAGGATACCATATTGTTAGTTAGCTAGACACACAAATGGATTTCATAAACGCATCTGACGCGGTTCTGTGTATGACTAGGATCCCGTACGGGATCCTAGCCCATACACAGAACCGCATCAGATGCGTTTATGACATCCATTTGTTTGTGTCTAGCTAACTAACAATATGGTATCCTAGGTTTACACTGTTTAAGAAATCGGGCCAATTAGGGGATCCTAGCCATACACAGAACCGCGTCAGATGCGTTTATGAAATCCATTTGTGTGTCTAGCTAACTAACAATATGGTATCCTAGGTTTACACTGTTTAAGAAATTGGGCCTTAAGGGGGGTTTACACGGCCAAACGGTTCGTCGAACGCGGTTCGACAGACAAGTGTGGCTGGGCTGTTTTGGGAATATGTTTTTAAAATAATATATTATTTTGGTACGACAACCAAATACCCCGTTCACACGTTTGAACATCACTTCAAACACTTGTCTGTCGAACCGCGTTCGACGAACCGTTTGACCGTGTAAATCCCCCTTTAGACTAGTGAATGAGCAGCTAGAAAAACAAATTAGGTGACCTACCAATAACAAACCTCCTTTTGATACAGCCTTCAGAAGACAGTTATAAGTTATATATGGCTTAGTATAGGACTGTGTGGCTGGGCTGTTTTGGGAATATGTTTTTAAAATAATATATTATTGTTTCCTTCTATCTACTTATGTATTTACTTATAAACCTCATATGTATGCGGTGTAGTCACCGTGGCTCAAACGGTAGCGTCTGCGACTCTGAGGCGTCAGGTCGAGGGTTCGCGCCCCGTCACGGTCTGAGGTTAGCAAGGGCATGCACTCAGGGTAACGATTACATCTGCCAAAGCAAGTCCTTCGCAAAAAGGCAACCATCCTAGCCCTTGGTAGAAAAGGGAGTCCGTGACTTAAAGCCGAAACTCATATGTATGCGGCGATATTAGTTATTAATTCATGTTCTTAAAAATTTTTAAATTATTGCATTTGTTATATATATATATATATATATATATATATATATATATATATATATATATATATATATATATATTTTTTTTTTTTTTTTTAAATCTGGAAGCCAAACTTTGTTAAAGTTTTTATACCTAACTAAATTTAATTTTATGCGGTATGGATAAGTTATATTGTTAAAATAACGTTTAGCCTTTGAAATGTTTTATTTATATATTTATTTATTTAATTTATTTTAATCATATTTTAGAAAAAAAAAACAAGCACACGCACACGCACACACACACACACACACACACACGTTATATAGAGTATTGTAGTTACTTATTTTAGGCAAAAAGTTTTCTGCAATAAACAAATCCCATTTGATTATGAAAAACTGTTAAGTAAGTAACTGCTCCAGCATCGAATACAGTCACATAACGGAAAGGAACATTATATGTAGACCAAATATACAATTATGGAAGAGGATGCCATGGGAAAGGCGAGACGGAGAGGGAGGGAGTGCCTCCGCTTTATTTTGTTCTAGTGTCCCCAGGCTCCCCCTTAGGTGGAGGAGGAGGAGGAAGAAGAAGAGCTTCTAATTATTATTATTATTCTTGTTTTCGTTAATTCTTCAACTTATATTTTTAATATTCCTTATTCTTCTTTTTCTTCCTCATCTCCTCCTCCTCAGCCTCCTCCTCCTATTCCTTCTTCTTCTTCTTCTTCTTCTTCTTCTTCTTCTTCTTCTTCTTCTTCTTCTTCTTCTTCTTCTTCTTCTTCTTCTTCTTCTTCTTCTTCTTCTTCTTCTTTTCTTCTTCTTCTTCTTCTTCTTCTTCTTCTTCTTCTTCTTCTTCTTCTTCTTCCTTTTATCTCGACCCCGAGGGAGTCCTGGGATCAGTTACTTCGTTCTGATCATTCTTGAGGCTCATTTGACAGAGTGCGTTTTGTTCTTATGAGAGTGAGATACTTGTGTTTTCTTTCCTCCAGTGTGTACGCATTTTTGCGTATGTATGTGGATGGTGCATATGATATCATATTTGTTATATATATATTAGTACTGTGTGTTGTTAAAACAATACACGAAAGATAAAAAAGTGGGTGTTTGTGTATGTGTACACACGCACTATGTTTATTCATATATGTTTGTATGCTTATAAGACGATAACCAAAGGATAACTTTTTTATTTTTGGCTTTGGAGTGCCCCTGGCATGGACCCCTAGTGAAGTGACTAATAAAATACACATAATGATAAAGAAGAATATGTTAATAAAAATATGCATATTCTCTGAATACGTATTATACATAGTGTTATTTTGTAAAAGTTATTTTTGTCTAATTAGGTTTTTTACTTATGTAAACATGCCCCCCTCTCTTCCGTCTTACCCTTCAACTTCATCTGCCCCCCCCCCTCTCTTAAACATAATTATCGTGTCTTTAGGGCATGGAAGTATATGATGGATGATATGTTTACCCGTGCATCAGTCATGCCCCATTAAGGGCACTGTGTCACGCTCTATAATTACAGGTAAATATTTGGGTAAATATTTTGCACTGTGTAAGTAAATGATGCTAAGGAGGGAGAGAGAGAGAGAGAAAGAAATATTTTATAAGTTGAAGAGGATATGACTCAGGATGGTAATGATAATATAGTGATATAACCTATATAATGTTATAATACCTCTAATTATCATCGTCATTATTATTATTGTTATTATTATTATTATTATTATTATTATTATTATTATTATTATGCAAAGTTACGTATTGAAGCAGAGAATAAATTTATATTTGCCGGTATTTTGAGCTAATATAAATGTGGAAATATCTTGTATTTATGTAGTGAGAAATCTATTTTTATGAATATTTAGTATATATTTTGATTTTTTGCAGAAATGCATTATTATTATTATTATTATTGTTATTATTATTATTGTTGTTTTTGTTGTTGTTTTGTGATAATAATAATAATAATAATAAGATTAAGAAGGAGGAGAACAACAACAAGCTTTGTTGTTTTTCAGCATATTCGACTTGTTTTATATAAATCACATAGATTTTCTGCAACACTGATACTCCCTCCGCGACTTTGAGGCGTCAGGTCGAGGGTTCGCGCCCCGTCACGGTCTGAGGTTAGCAAGGGCATGCACTTAGGGTAAGGATTACATCTGCCAAAACAAGTCCTTCGCAAGAAGGAAACTGTCCTAGCCCTTGGTAGAAAAGGGAGGCCGTGACGTAAACCGGAACATGTCTAACGAATAGTAAACAAGTTGCATTTTCCCCTAGAACCCCCTCCTAGGTCTTCCGTTTTCTTTGGCCATTTTGCGATTGGATGTGTGTTCGCGCAATTGTATTTACAGTACATTTTCCAGTGGCTTTGCGTGACAGGATTAGAACAGAGAATAAGCGTGAAGTATTCTTGATGAACTGGAGTGTCTGTAATAAATAAATAAATAAATAAATAGAAGAAGTGTTAATTGTACTGAGACTTATTACAGACTCAGTTCATGGTTATGATATTCATTATGACCATAATTGTGTGACATGATTATCATCAGTAAGTACCTATGTAGTAAGTACATCATTCTCTCTCTCTCTCTCTCTCTCTCTCTCTCTCTCTCTCTCTCTCTCTCTCTCTCTCTCTCTCAAAACTACTCTAAACTCGTGTTTTTAACCACGCCTATTGGACGCAGAACACTTGTTGTTTATAAGGAAATTGGCGTAAATAAGAGTCCAACCGTTAATTACACCAACGATAATGTTTCTTCCTCAGATAAAATAAAACCTTCGACATCATTAACCTAACCTTGGAGTAAGGGTCTCATTATCATAATTACCTAATTATTGGATGCTTCCTAATGATCGTCTTTTACCTCGCACGTAAATATTCGTACCATCAAGAAGACCTTAATTATTCTGAAAATGTAATTGGTACCCATTCAAAGGCGGCTGTTAATGGGAGGTTTTCTTCACTCGGAAATAATGGGGAGGGGATTTCTTGCGGTGGAATAATGAGGTTGGTAAGAGAGGAATGGCGCTTATTTTAAGAAGGTATTTAAATGACTGTATGGGGGACTACTGTAGCCAAGTGGTTAGAATACTCGATTCGGGAGTTTACAGACCAGTGATCGAGTACACCGTTGGGCGTTAGGAAGAGTATTTAGCCTTAATTCTTCCATCACACTTCTATCAGTGTCCAGTTCCGTAATGAGGAATAATATTGACAAAAAACGAGGGTTATATATAAAAATGGCTAAAGATTTTTTAAGAATGTATATCAGGTACTTGGAGTAAAAAAATTTATATATATATATATATATATATATATATATATATATATATATATATATATATATATATATATCGCAGCTATAGTAGCATTGGGAGAGAGAAAGTAAAAGGTAAACTTAATTTTATTTTTGACCATATAAGTAAAGGATGAACAGCATCATCTCAGTTGTCAATGTGATATATTTTTTTATGATTGTGACACCGGGACAGGCAAGAAAATTGCCCTTCCAATAAAGGCCCGGCACGAAGATAATATTAAGACAAAGGAAAAGTAAATGGTCAAGGACAAGGCAGAGATGAGGTAATGATATACAATAGGAAAAGGATAGGGCCATAGATGAGTCGAAGTATTGAGGAGCTAAATATATGGCAGGCTTTGGCCCTGATATGACGATAGATCCGTTTTTTGAAAGAAGATAAGTTATAAGAATTAGGGTAGACAGAAGGAGGAAGAGTGTTCTAAAATATGGAGATGAATGGGAAGAAACAGTCGCTTCACCGACCAATCCGCGAGCTACAAATCTCTTCACAGTACTTTTTAAGACAAGGCCGCTTGGCGAGTGCTACGCGGCCTCGGAAGTGGGGGAGGGATGCAACTCATCAGAGCAGCGATGGATGTATTAGCGATAGAAAAGAGAAAGGGATGATACCTTACGGCAAAGAGAAAGAGAATCTTGAGTAGAAGTTAGAGAAAGCTCATTAATGAGTCTGACTGCCTTAAATTCAACTCTATCAAGGAGAGAAGTATACGAAGAAGCACCCCACATGTGTGAGCAGTATTCTAAATAGGGACGGATGAGACCTTTATAGATTTTAAGTAACTGTAAAGAGTTAAAGTAGTGACGAAATCGAAACAGAACCCCCAATTTTTTGGATGAAGATTTAGATATTTGGATTATGTGATCCTCCCAAGACAAGTTAGAGGCTATATGGATTCATAATATGTTCATAGAATTAAGAGGGTAAATTTCATTAGTTTCGAAGACAATAAGGCTATCAGGAGGAGATGATAAAGAGATGGCCGGAAACCAAATTTTTTTTTTTTTTTTTTTTTTTTTTTTTTTTTAGCTGGAGCTAGTTCTGCAATATTGAGTTACTTGTAACAAAGTATTAATGTCCTTTCGGATGGAGATGTAAAAACAATTTGGAAATAAGGAATTAAGGCTGGATACTCTTCCCAATGCCCTGCGGTTAGATCGAATATGAATTTAAGACGACAAATATATGTATTTATAAAATTGTAACCTTTGATGAAAGGTTAGGAATATTCTTCTGCATTATCACGCGTCAGCTTCAGTAGATAAGTATTTGCTAATTATAAATATGCAAAGGTCGAGGCGTTGTAGATCAGTGGTGGAGCTTGCCAGTGGGAAATACTAACGCTGGCTCGAGCCTTCCGCGGAGCCAGGAAGCAAGGGCATGCACTCAGGGTAACGATTACATCTGCCAAAACAAGTCCTTCGCAAGAAGGCAACCGTTCTAGCCCTTGGTAGAAAAGGGAGTCCGTGACGTAAAACCGAAACATCTTACATGTCTTTGTCCGCCCCCATTTGCATGGGGACTAATTGTGCCATAAAACGGTGGGGTATATATAAAAAAGTCCCAATCTTCCTTTTGTATGGAGGATTGGTGAGTCAAAACTCAATCGTATCCTTGACTTCGCAGGATAAAAATTCGAAGCGGGACATTCAAAGTCCCCTCACGCCTCCCCAAATCGTCATACTTATTGCAACATCTCGATCATATGAAACTGACACCGTACATTTGTTTTCAAATCATAATGTTACGTTATGCGTTGAGATTTCATTTATGGCTTTCATAATCTTTTAGTATTCTTTATAACTTAATAATGAACAGTTCTCTGCTTACCTCAACCCCAAATATTCTTGGATGTTCGTCACACATCTCTTTATTAACCCTTCGCATGTGACAAGTCACAACACTCTTCATCTGTTTTTTTTTTCATGTTTTCTTTGTGCCCAGGCCCGATGAGGGCAGTTTTATTTTATTTTATATTTGGCCCGTCCTAATGTCACATTTATAAAAGATAATCCATAGCAGCACTGTTAACAGAGTGAACTTATGTATAGTCCACTTACACCAAGAGTTTTTATTTTCAGTAATATGACTATATTGTGAAAGTTTATATATTCAAGTAGCCACTGGTAGATCATGCAGACTCAACTTGGTGCCTGTCATAAGCCCGATGAATGGAGAGACTTGATGTTAGGCAAGAAAAAAAAGTAGTGAGCCAGCACCAAACACCGGCCTTAATGAGGCCACTGGGAATCAGCGATCCTGTATAAAACTTGGAAAATTTGCTGATAAAATTGATTATGATTCTGAGGAATTGACGAGACCTCTTCTTACCTTATACTCTTGTAGGGGATCATTTAAAGAGCAGTTCTGCCGTCACTCGAATGAATATTATTGACAACATTTGTATATCCACTTTCAATAGTCGCAGTTCCCTTTGTAAAGGAGGTGGCTGAGTCAAAGCATGCAAGTCACCAGACATTAATATATCCCGATCAAGGCCCCAAGCTCCTTAGGGATAACTGTTTGCTGCAACTACCCACCCCACCACCACCCTGATTGGGTCATCCACAGGGGTGACGGTGCGTGAATCCAACTACAGGTAACCCTAATGCAGGGATCATAAGGTCA
>JAXCGZ010000194.1:62500-65000 GCA_037179515.1 Halocaridina rubra
AATTGTCATTCTATATCTGCTTCAGATTGTCTGCAGTGGTACTGTGGAAAAGTGGAAGTTTAACTTAGATGATAGCACTCAACAAGGGCTATTGAAAAATATTGTTACAAATATTACTCATAATCAATAATCGCAGAGTGCTCATCTGCTATTAATACATGTAAACCATAATAATATTACTCTTAATTAATAATCGCAGAGTGCTCTTCTGCCATCAGTCAATTATTACACTATATTTTATTATTAACTACTTTTATGATATTTAAAATTAATTGCTAAATTCTATTAATATTTTATTTATACATAACCAAGTATGTTGTAATGTTTATCAACTGCAATATCACTGGGAGTGCCGATGTGCACGTCCCCATGTACAGTTATCTGAATATAAAAAAAATATTTAGCCATGTACGTGTGTGTTCGCGTGTGTTGTCTGTATGCGCTCACTCCAATAACACCTGTACAAAAGCGGATGTGACGTCTTCCTTTTCATTCGTAGTAAGAGTTTATCCGAGCACTGTCCTTCTCTTTTTCCTCTTTTCTTCTTCGTCTCTTTTTTCCTCTTCTTCGTCTTTTTTTTCCTCTTTTTTCTTCTTCGTCTCTTTTTTCCTCTTTTTTCTTCTTCGTCTCTTTTTTCCTCTTTTTTCTTCTTCGTCTCTTTTTTCCTCTTTTTTCTTCTTCGTCTCTTTTTTCCTCTTTTTCTTCTTCGTCTCTTTTTTCCTCTTTTTCTTCTTCGTCTCTTTTTTCCTCTTTTTTCTTCTTCGTCTCTTTTTTCCTCTTTTTCTTCTTCGTCTCTTTTTTCCTCTTTTTTCTTCTTCGTCTCTTTTTTCCTCTTTCTTCTTCTTATTCTTACGTCTTCTTCTCTGCTCTTACTCTGCTGGTGCCTATGGCCAGCTGCCTGTCATCATTATTTTCCTCTTTTCTTCTTCCGTCTTCTTTCCTCCTCCTCTCCTTCTCCCATTCTCTCTCTCTTTCTTTTCCTCTTGCTGCTGCTCTCCCTCCACTTCATATTCCTCTTCCTCCTTTTTCATTCATATGTCAATGAATTCCCCAGCTCTAAACTGTCCGTGTCCACCTCCATTCAAATAGAGATTTATAGCGACACAACAAGAGAAAATATATTAGCTCATGACATCGGCGTAATTAATTGTTATTATAAGTAATATTTTTCCAACTAATTATTATTTTTTTTTCATATATTTTCTTCCTTTGATTGACTTTGTCGATGTTAGCCTTAAGTCTTGCCAAGTTTTGCGCGCCTAACTGTCACACTTGTCAGCGCGCGCGCGCTCTTGGTTGTGTCTCGTACTTATATATGTATGTTTGTGCGTGCTCACCAGATGCGTGGTGTATATACCTGTACCTCATGTTATTCTGTTTATGCTGATTATTATTATTATTATTATTATTATTATTATTATTATTATATTTTGCAATATTAAGTAAACTTATATTTTTTTATTAAAAAGGGGCTTGTTTTCTATGTAAAAATTATTATGCAACAACAACTACTACTACTGCTTATAATAATAAGTATAAGAATAATGATGATGATAATAATAATAATAATAAAGAAAACTACTTTCGAAAGTAATAGCCATTAATATCAATAATTTTCATCCAGTAATTTTAATCACAATTGTAACGTTCTCCATATCATTATATAAGTATTTATAGCAATGATTGAAATTAATTAAAAAAAAAGTTTTGAATAAATTAATAATAATGAAAAAATTTGCTTGTAAAGAAAGCTTCAAATTGGCGCAATACCGGAACTAAGGATGGTAAGAGTCACTGTAGCGTATGACAAAATTATGAATATTAATTACTTCATCTCATGAAGGTGATGAGCATTATAGTGAAACGGTAGTGGCACTAATAGTGACATATGACGAGGATAGTGATGACTGCTTCGATGATGATATTGGTTGAAGTTTGTGTGTTTGTGTGTGTGTGGACATGTGTGTGGTTTTTGTGGCCTGGCTCTGACTGTCTTCGGTCTGATATGGGGGGGTCGGTGTGTTGTTGGTTTGGGGGAGGGTAGGGGCTGGTGGCTTTTGGGACGGCTGCCATATTGGGGGTGTGAGACTATGGACTGAGGGAGAGGGTTGTTGGTGATGAGGGAAAAGAGGGAGGAGGAGAGGAGAGGAAAGTGGGATTGAGGGCTGAGCTGAGGAGAAACTACTGCCACTACTACCTCCCACTAAACCCTGCCACACCAGCCAAGTTTAACTACTAGCAAGTCAGTGGCTTCTCCTCGCCGTCGTGGTGGGGAGACTTTTCTGTTACCTCTCTCTCTCACTCACACACACTCGCTCTCCTTCTTCAACCTCTTTTCGGGGGTTTTTGAAAACAACCCCCTTGCGAATACACGGTAAAATAATCAAGAGAATCGAAAAATCATATTGTATGGAAAATTGCCGCATTCCTTAATCCTAGAGAGTGATTTAAAGATCATCTTTTGTGATGTTGAGGACCACGCACCGTTTGACCTCATATG
>JAXCGZ010000194.1:70000-92500 GCA_037179515.1 Halocaridina rubra
GATGAAAAAATACATTTTTGTCATGTGGTTTTTAATGTTGCTTATATATTATAAACTTAGTATAAGGTTAGAGGAAGGGTAAGAATGTGTTGCAAAATTAACTTTGCAAATGTACTTAGACGGTAAAGATTTATGATAAGGTTACTATTATTGGTAGAACTTCATTTAAAAGTGACTTTGAAAGGTTACTAAGACACGGGAAAAAATAACTGTTAAGGTTATACGGTTATCGTTCGTTGTTTTATGCGTTATTATTACTCCTCAATATCATGGTTGGAGCAGGGGAACTAAGGCTGGATACCCTCCCAAACGTTCCGCGGTAGGCCTGATAATGGGGTCTGTCGCTTAACGAGCGGTCCCCGTTTAGGTACGACGGTAGGGAGTTATTTCAAGTTCCCTATGCATCATTATACGGAAATACCGAAGGGCGTTGCCTCTAATGTATGTACTTGGAGCGTATTATTGAATCTTCTGTCACCTGGCCTCTGTGTGGTGAGGACTGTGCCGCTCTACCTGTCCTAATTTCTGTCAACTCGGCAGAAAAAGAAAGAACATCACTTATTGTGGCATTATGAATATACGAAATGTTATTTTCATAAGTTCATGACTCTGTATGGCTAGAAAGATTCGTGAAAAAGTATGAGTATTATTAGTTTTATTTATTGTTATTATATTTTTATTTTTATTATTGCTATTTTTATTATTTTTATTGTTATCATTTGTATTATTATTATTGTAATTATTATTATTATTATAAATATACATTCTCTCTCTCTCTCTCTCTCTCTCTCTCTCTCTCTCTCTCTCTATATATATATATATATATATATATATATATATATATATATATATATATAAGCGTGTGTGTGTGTGTGTATTTTTCTTTTAAATACCAACTTTCTCTTGGGGTACATACTCGTATTCTCTCGCCTGTCTACTCGTGTCTTGTAAGTAGGTGGGGTAAGTATCTTTGGGGCGGGGATAAAAGAGAGAGAGAGAGAGAGAGAGAGAGCCAATGTATTTGTGCTCTTTTGCTCCCGCCTGCAACTTTGTTCTTAATGATGGTGTATGTGCTTGTCTTGCTCGTAATAATTAAAAAGCGACTTAATTGAAAACTTTTAGAGGAGTTCAAAGAGGGGCTCTCTCTCTCTCTCTCTCTCTCTCTCTCTCTCTCTCTCTCTCTCTCTCTCTCTCCTCTCCTCTCTCTCTCTCTCTCTCTTGTAACTTTGTTGTTGTTGTTCTTTTATCTTATGTTTTACTCTTTCTTCTGCTCTCTCCATTATCATCTCTTCTGCTTTTCTTTAATATTTCCTTTTTTCTTATATTTTCAATTTTTACTTCATATTTATAATTAACTTATTACTCTTCTTTTCCATTTTCTTGTTATTCTTCTATTCTTGTTTACCATTATCTTTTTTCATATGTTTTCTACTTTTACTTCTTTTCTGTAATATTTACTTATTTTTTCCTTAATCTCTTTCCGTGGTCTGTCCCAATCTCCATTTACTTTCAGCACAAACTTTTTCGCAGAAATTTTAGTGGCCTTAGTATGGAAATAGACTCGGTTTTCTTTAAAGACTTAGAATTGTGTGTGTGTATGTATGTGTGTGTTTGTGTGTGTGATGTATTACGGCATAGTAACAGTTTGGCCACCCTGTGTATATATCTGGAATACTAAGTGTCATATGAAAGTACGCATGCGTACTATTTTTACAATGCTTTGGGTTTAATTGCACATAGGAATATAATTTAAATCTCTCTCTCTCTCTCTCTCTCTCTCTTCTCTCTCTCTCTCTCTCTCTCTCTCTCCTCTCTCTCTCTCTCTCTCTCTCTCTCTCTACACACACACACACACACACACACACACACACAGGCGCAAACATACTCACACACGATACCTGTCTAATTCTGCGTTTAGTCTAAGTAATTAGAGGTGTTGGAGTTTAGTGGTTCTTTGTTTGGTAAACGTTGTTTTCTACTCTCCAGTGAGTTGCCTCTAGACAGCCTGGAACTATTCTCTCTCTCTCTCTCTCTCTCTCTCCTCTCTCTCTCTCTCTCTCTCTCTCTCTCTCTCTCTCTCTCTCTCTCTCTCTCTCTCTCTCTCTCTATCTATCTATCTATCTATCTATCTGTCTGTCTATCTATCTGTTTGTTTATCTGTTTTTCTGTCCATCTATCTTGTGTCTTGCTGTCTGTCCATCTGTTTATCCATCTATCTACTTATCTTATTCTTTTGTTGCTCTTCTTTGGTACTTCATTTCTGTTTCATTGATTATTTTTTTATTTAGTCTTGTATTCTTTCGGTATTTTTATCTCTTTGAATATATATATATATATATATATATATATATATATATATATATATATATATATAGATAGATAGATAGATAGATAGATAGAAAGAAAGAAAGATAGAGATAGCCACACAAGTATATGACACTTTTATTGTCACACTGCAATATCGTTAACATTATAGATTTGACTACGAAGAAAATAGCAAACACCTGAGAGTCTCAGCACTTTCTAGTATATTTATCTACCCATCTTCAGAGTTAACTTATTCATAAAGCAGATTGAAGCACTACATATACATAGCAGGAGCAACACTCAAGCGCGCATATACACATACGCACACGTGTGTGTGATTATGTTGTCTGTGGGTGTGTGTGTATTTTTCCGAGCAATTCTAATGACAATGCTTGTTTGGAGCGTTTTATCTTTATAAGGGCCATTAGAACTACCATATAATCCCATACGTTTTACCCTTCATATACTTGTGACTTATGGTTTGCCTTTTCTGTAGGCCTAATACGCGCTTTCTGTCTCCCTGAGTATTAAGTCTTCCATTTTTAAGCCCTTTTCACCTCTTACCAGTGTGTGCGTATGTATGTATGCATATGAATGGATTGTATTTTTTTTTTTTAGCTTGAAGAGGTGTTTGTGTGTGTGTATGTGTGTGTGTTTTTTTTCCACCTGAAGGAAGAACTGTAGGGGTATCAGAGTCGAAAGTGTTTCTATCATACTTAGGAAACCTATAGTCTGTCTTTATTAACCCAGAGGAAAATACAAAAGGGTGAATTCCCAGTCCTCTTAGCTCTGCCCCATTTAGTCGACTTTCATGACGGTCTGACGAAGAGAAGGCACAAGAATCTTCTCGGGACTTCGAGGTCAAACACAAATACTATTTTGCCAAGTTACGAAAGGGAGTGCCAGTGCAGTCTGTCCGCTGTGCACGCCCATATAAAAGTACCCTGTGGGGCGGGCACAATATCAAAGAATAGCCTCACCGTATTCCCTGCGTGTCGTAAAAGGCGACTAAAAGTGGACGGGGCGGGGGACTAGGAATCCCCCCCCTTGTATCAACCTCCTGCGAGACGTCAAAGAAGAAGGGGAGTAGAGGGGAGAATAACTTCTCCCCAGTTTTCCTTCCTTGATGTCGGCTACCCCCCAATTAAAGGGGGATACAGCCAAGGTATATGTATGTACGAAAGAAAGAGACTTATGGGTTTGACAGAAAAAATAATTCAGGGTGATTGACCGCGGTAACTCAGTGGTAATATGCGCAAATCAGGCAGGGAACTCAGTGGTAAAATGCGCAGATCAGGAAGGAACTAACGCGGATTTCAGACCACCACGGGATGTTAGGAATAGCACCCATTCTTAATCACAGGCTCCTGTCTGACTGTGTCCACCCCCATTGATGGGGACTCATTGTGGCACCAAACGACATATGGATTCGGTTTTACGTCACGAACTCCCTTTTCAACTAAGGGCTAGGACGGTTGCCTTCTTACGAAGGACTTGTTTTGGCAGATGTAATCGTTACCCTGAGTGTATGCCCTTACTAACCTCAATCCGTGACGGGGCGCGAACCCTCGACCTGCCGCCTTAGAGTCGCGGACGCTACCAATTAGCCACGGAGACTACATATATATGAATTATTATATACAGGATGTCTGGAAAATGTAACGCAGGAAACATTGTTTCAAGACATTGAGCAACAATGCTACAGTTATTAGGAAGCGAAGAAGCATCAGGATAATTTTTATGCAATTTTATGTGTCACAATTAGTCCCAGTTCGCATAGGGGTGGACAAAGGATGCCCTTCCCAACGCTTCGCAATGAGATTGAACCCTCTTTGGTCAGGATTACATAGAAAATTGAAAATTAAGCAGTATATACATATGTACATACAATTACAATTAATCTACTAATAGCCAAATATATGAGATACACTACATAACCGGAGAGGATAATAATAATAATAATAATAATAATAATAATAGTAATGGTAATAATAATAGTGAAGATAATAAAGTAGTTTAAACATTAATTATACTATTAGTCCTAAAACTTTATTACAGGTATAATTAATGTTAAGGCTCTGTAAAGAAAATTAATTATTTTTTATTCTTCTTCATCATACATTGCAGAGTGATGACTAGATAGCACTTGATAGATAAAAAATTAAGGTTCTGAGGAGTAGATTTTGGGTGTACAAGAGGGAAGGAGCATTGGATGAGAGCAGCTAGTGGTGGAATAGCTGATCAGTATGTAAGAGGAAGGTCTTAAGGACCACGATGGCTGAGTGTTCAGAAGGCTTGGCTTAATACCCTACCCTCGCTCTATGTCCACCCCCATATTGGGGACTGAAATTGACACATAAAATGAGCGTTCATCATATTACAAATCAAGTGATTTTAAAATAGTTCTGATTGAAACGAAATGGAGACATTGTGGTCCGATTTTTTTATTTTTTTTTTAAAATTTTTTTTTTTTAAAGTTTTTGTATAGTGGTCTTAACAATACATAACAAACTGATTCAGAAATAGTTGCGAAGGACTCGAAATGCAGACGTAGAGTGGTAGACTTTTTCTGTTTTCCATATTCCCCTCTGTTTTTTTTTTTTTTAAAGAGGGAGTTTAATATGATTGGCATTCTCATTAAGGCTCATTATTTTTATAAGAGGATGAATTAGATAGGGAAGAGAGAGGGAGGAGGTAGGGAAGAGAGAGGGAGGAGGTAGGGAAGAGAGAAGAGGGAGATTTTGTGGGTGGGAGTGATGACTTGAAAATAGCAGGAAGAAGGGAAGGTGTAAGTGGTGGTGCTTGTAGGGGAGGGATGGAAGTGGATATAGGAGGAGGGGAAGAGAGAGAGAATGGAAGATGTTGTGGAAGAGGCATGATGATTTCAAATATAAAAAGGAAGATATTATTTTATATTTGGGAAGTCTCCGTGGCACAATGGTAGCGTCCGCGACTCTGAGTCGGCAGGTCGAGTGTTCGCACCCTTTCACGGACTGAGGTTAGTAAGGGCATACACTCGGGGTAACGATTACATCTGCCAAAACAAGACCTTCGTAGGAAGGCAACCGTCCTAGCCCTTAGTAGAAAAGGGAGTTCGTGACGTAAAACCGAATCCATTATTTTGTATTTGGGGGGGGAGTTAAAAATACATAAGAAAAGTGTTATTTTGTGATGGGATGAATGGGAAATAGAAAGTATTGGAAGAAGCTATTGTGTGGGGGTTGGATATAGGGAGGATAGTGATATTGTGTAATGGGAAGAATTGGGAATAAGGAGTGAGGAAGATAGTCATTGTAGGGGATGTGAAATAGGTAAGAATGAGATATTGTGTGGGGGAGAATGGGAAGAGAAAGGAAGAAATATGAGATATTGTATGGGGGAGAATGGGATATGAGATATTGTATGGGGGAGAATGAGATATTGTATGGGGGAGAATGGGATATGAGATATTGTATGGGGGAGAATGAGATATTGTATGGAGGAGAATGGGAAGATATTGTATGGGGGAGAATGGGAAGAGATAGGAAGAAAATATTTTGTAGGGTGTAAGGAAAATGGAAAGAGAAGATCGTGTGTGTGAGGAAAGGAATGGAAACAGAGAGAGAGAGAGAGAGAGAGAGGATGAAGTTATTGTATGGGATTTTTGGTAAATATGGAAGAAGGAGATATTGTGTGTGGGGAGAAATGGGAATTAGAGAGAGAATGGAAAAAGAAGTCTGGTGAGTGAGAAGAAGGAAGATGATAAGGAAGGGCATATTGTAAGGGGAGAGTGAGAAATAGGAGGAGAGTGGAAGACGATAATTATTGAGGATTGGGTAATTGAGAATCAAGGTGAGGGAGAAGAAGAAAGATGATAAAGGAGGGAATAATAATTAAAGGAGGGGATATAAGCAAATAGATGTAGTGGAAGAGGAGAAATTGGAAGTGGGAGAAAGGAGATACTGAATAACGATGAGGTAAATGAGACAGATGAGGGAGAAGAAGAAAGATGATAATGGAGGAAGAAGATATTGTAAGGGAAGGATTGAGAAATAGGAGGATGAAAGGATATAATGATTAAGGATGAGGTAAATGAGTTTCGAATGGAGGAGGAGGAGAGATAAGATAAAGGAGGGAATGAGAAGTAATGGGAGGAGAAAAGAGAAGTAAGATATTGTAATGGGAAGTAGGGGGAGAGAAGGAGACAGTGTATGGGGGAATGAGGTAAAGGAGGGAATGAGAAGTAATGTTAGGAGAAAGGAGGAATAAGATATTGTAATGGGAGAGGAGACAATGTATGGGGGAATGAGGTAAAGGAGGGAATGAGAAGTAATGGGAGTTAAAAGGAGAAGTAAGATATTGTAATGGGAAGTAGGGGGAGAGAAGGAGACAATGTATGGGGGAATGAGGTAAAGGAGAGAATGAGAAGTAATGGGAGTCAAAAGGAGGAATAAGATATTGTAATGGGAAGTAGGGGGAGAGAAGGAGACAGTGTATGGGGGAATGAGGTAAAGGCGGGAATGCGAAGAAATGTTAGGAGAAAGGAGGAATAAGATATTGTACTGGGAGAGAGAGGGAGACAGTGTATGGGGGAATGAGGTAAAGGAGGGAATGATAAGTAATGGGAGTTAAAAGGAGAAGTAAGATATTGTAATGGGAAGTTGGGGGAGAGAAGGAGACAGTGTATGGGGGAATGAGGTAAAGGAGGGAATGAGAAGTAATGGGAGTCAAAAGGAGGAATAAGATATTGTAATGGGAAGTTGGGGGAGAGAAGGAGACAGTGTATGGGGGAATGAGGTAAAGGAGGGAATGCGAAGTAATGGGAGGAGAAAGGAGGAATAAGATATTGTAATGGGAGAAAAGGAAGCAATGTATGGGGGAATGAGGTAAAGGCGGGAATGCGAAGTAATGGGAGGAGAAAGGAGGAATAAGATATTGTAATGGGATTGAAGGAGATAATGTATGGGGGAATGAGGTAATGTTATAGGAATGGGGGCTGTTGATATGCCGTGAAAGCGTTACAGACAGACTGACTATCAACTGAACTAGAAAGCGAGAGAGAGAGAGAAAATCGAATCTCAAAGATAGATAAATTGGTAGATATCCTGATAGATATTGTGAGAGAGAGAAAGTTATGTGGCTGGTAGATTGTTTAAATGTGTTAGAAAATGATATATTGATATGATTATCATAATTTTAATTGATTTTTAATTAGTTTTTTTTAATTTTTATTTGGTGGCCTGTTCAAGATTTTTGAGCGATTTTTTAACTATTCATCGTAGTCTTGTGGATCATCGCCAGTTTCGCTTTCAGGTCTCGGGTTCGAAACCTCGAATATCCATCATGGTTGAGTGAATCAACTCATGGTTCACGCTCTGGAGATCTTGGGTTCGAATTCCCTAAAGTAGGTCTTATAATGAGATTACTTGAATTATAAATGATATTAGGTTTATTATACTTATTTAGGAGCTTAATTTTTTGAGAGAAAGTTTTGAGTGATGAAAAACTTACATTGGAGTGGGATTAAGGCCCGATTTCTTGAACAGTGTAAACCCAGGATACCATATTGTTAGTTAGCTAGACACACACAAATGGATTTCATAAACGCATCTGACGCTGTTCTGTGTATGGCTAGGATCCCGCAAGGGATCCTAGCCATACACAGAACCGCGCCAGATGCGTTTATGAAATCCATTTGTGTGTCTAGCTAACTAAAAATATGGTATCCTAGGTTTACACTGTTTAAGAAATCGGGCCTAGGATCCCTTGCGGGATCCTAGCCATACACAGAACCGCGTCAGATGCGTTTATGAAATCCATTTGTGTGTGTCTAGCTAACTAACAATATGGTATCCTACGTTATCATTGTTTAAGAAGTCTGGCCTAAGTTCAAGGAATTTTTCGTAGCTCAGAGGATCAGATCTTACGGAAAAGGTTTCAAGTTTACCTTCCCAAAGCGGTTAGCATAGCCATATCTTCGTCGAAATCTCCTCTTTGGGGGGGGGATAAAATGAAGAGGATAATGGCGTCCCTTATGTAGCAATCTCAGCCAACTCAACAGGCTTAGAAAATATTTTGATAAATATGTAAAACAGTGGTGGAACTGTACTTTCACAGGCACGTATACTTTGATAAAGACGGTATTGTCTATTCTACAGTTTTCCCCTTAGATAAAAATATTGTTAGAGGTTTTGTGAAGTATGATGTATTTGTATATGTAGGTTAGGGATTATTATTATTATTATTATTATTATTATTATTATTATTATCATCATCATTGTTGTTGTTGTTGTTGTTGTTGTTATTATTATCCTTTTCCACATAGCAATATCAATATTTTTTTCTCCATATTTATCCGTTCCCTTTAGTCGTTATACACATTCGACCTGTTTATTTTCACTCATTTTTATCACTCCCCTCATACGTCTCTCCTCGCGTATACATCCCCTTTGGCCTGTATACACATACACCTATTGGGACCTTTTTTTTTATACACTAGGTAACCCCCTCCCCCCATGCTTTGTCTCCTCAGTATACGCGTTATAGGCATTCGTACAATATATCTTTCTCCTTCTCAGTATACACCTTATACACATATATACTTCCTCTGTGTACGCCTTCACTCATTTATACAGTATCTTTTCCCTCCTTAGTATACACCTTATACGCATTGGCACATATCTCCCCTCCTCAGTATACACCTCATACACATTTATACTTCCTCCGTGTACACCATCACTAATTTATACAATATCTTTTCCCTCCTTAGTAATACACCTTATACGCATTGACACATATCTCCCCTCCTCACTATACACCTTATGCTCAGTTATGTATCTGTATTTCCTTTTTTTTTTTTCAATCTCTCATCTCATTCTCGTTTTTTATGTTTTATTTTGTCAGTGTTCACTTTTGAACAGTTTTTCCTTTTTTTAACCCCTCCATATTCATCCACATTTATTCCTTCATTCTCTTGAGTATAACGTTTCATAACACACACACACACACACACACACATACATATATATATATATATATATATATATATATATATATATATATATATATATATATATGTATGTATATATATATATATATATATATATATATATATATATATATATATATATATATATATATATATATATATATATATATATATATATAATGCAATCCTTTCTTTTTCCAACATTATAGCCATTAGACAAGATATATTTTTCCCACCCACTTTCTCTTTTTCCTTTCTCTTATCTACTATTCCTTCGTCATCTTTTCCTTTGACGCCTTTCATTTTCTACTCTTCTATCCTCATTTATTTCTCTTATCACCCTCCCTCCTCTTCCATTATTTCTTCATTTTATCTCTCCTTTATCACCCCCTCTCTAGCATATTTACTTCCTCGTCTTTTCTCCTCCTTTATTACCTCTCCCTCTCCTTCTAGGCCTTCCTCGTCTTTTTCGCTTCCTTTATCACCCCTTTCCCATAATATTTGCAGCTCCTTTCTGTCCTTCTTTTACTCTCGTATTCTTGCCTATTTCGATCTCAGCCACGCCCTTTTCTCATACATATAATACCTCTCTCTTACTCTGTCTATATCTCTATCTGTCTATCTATGTGCATGTATATGCGTCTCTCTCTCTCTCTCTCTCTCTCTCTCTCTCTCTCTCTCTCTCTCTCTCTCTCTCTCTCTCTCTCTCTCTCTCTCTCTCTCTCTCTCTCTCTCTCTCTCTCTCTCTCCCCATGGGGTCATTTTCCTTTTCTTCTTATTGTTAGGTATGCCCCGCGTGATACCGATAGAATAGCTTCGGTGGGACCATGGGCTAACCAGGTGCATCTAAATGTAAACAGAGGCAGGTTTTATGTGTTTGTGTATTCACAATATAAAATACTTTTGTATACAGTCCTTATGAAATAGAATAGTACTGTATTTGATGTTTACAAAATGCTATAGTTTTTGTATGGTGTTTGCTAAATTAAATAACTTTTGTGTTCAGTACTTAGTATCCATATACAAGGGCTATTATCACCTTTCTGGGGGAAGGTAACAGAGTTTACGCTTGACCTTGAATCTCAGTGGGAGGAAACTGCAAAGGAGTGGGATATCAAGTCCCCTTGCTTTGCCCCATTTAGTTGACTTTTACCACTCGCAAGGGAACACGAAGGTGGTATTATTATCCCCTACACCAAGAGAAGGCTTAGACGAACTTTCTGAGTAAGAGAGAAAGAACAGTGTTGTATATAGTGTTTACTAAAAAGAATATTTTGTTTAGAGGGATGTTAGTATATATATATTTTCAGTTGTAAGCATAGGAGCTCATTTTTTAACGGAGTGTATCTAAGTATACAGAGGGACAAGATGTGTTTTATTATTATGATTATTATTGTTATTATTTACACAAACACGCACATTATATATATATATATATATATATATATATATATATATATATATATATATATATATATATATATATATATATATATATATATATAACTAGGTCAATTTCATCCAGATGTGTGCAGTAGTTGGTAATTGTTTAAACTTCGTCTACAATTATGTTAACTTTGTGTGTCGCTATTTAGGCATAGTTCTTGCAAATTCGCGAATGTTGGTTCAGAATTGTATAATTTGGCGAGGCTAAATTACCTTGTTGTATTGCCATGGAAGTTCAGGTGGTTCTGTTGGTTTAATGTGAATTAAAACTCTTGACTCTTTGGGAAGAGAAATTACAGAGGAGGGGATTCCCAATCCACCCCATTTAGTCGACTCTTACAACACGCAGGGGAACAGGGAGAAAGTTCTTTAGGAGATGAAGGTGCGTTGTGGTAGGTCCATATGAGTCCTGTTATATCTACTGATGTACATATCGTTCCTAGTGACTTAACAGAGTGTACGCTACCCCCCAATTGGGGGAGACAGCCAAGGTAGATAGTTAGAAGATGACAGAAGCCAGTACTGCTCTTTCCTCACTCTTGGCGTGACCAAATGAAATTGTCACTTTTTACTGCGATGAAAGGCGGGCTTGAACTTGGATTCCCTGAGAGCCAGAACAGTCTATGCCTTAGGTTAGGTTAGGTTGGATTGGGTTAGGTTAGCTATTCAAGCCTTGACTTCTTGTTCAACTTAGTATCATAATGACGTCAATCAATTTTTCTCTTCGACTATCACTATCTGCATACAAAAGCCATATTCATTCTTGTTTATGCATTGTGGCCGAGTCAAAGCACATCCTTGACTTCACATGAGGAAAACAGAAAGGGGAGGATTACCACTCCCCTCGCTCCACCTCATTTTTTCGACTTTTACGATACTCTTGGAAACATGGAGAAAATGGAAGGTAAAAACTTCTCTTGGATAGAACACATAATCTTAAAGAAAGACAGAAGAAAATACGCAACAAGAGAAAAGAGCTATGCTCCGTTCCGGTTTTACGTCACGGACTCTCTCTTATACCTAGGGCTAGGACGGTTGCCTTCTTGCAAAGGACTTGTTTTGGCAGATGTAATCCTTACCCTGAGTGCATGCCCTTGCTAACCTCAGACCGTGACGGGGCGCGAACAATCGACCTGACGCCTCAGAGTCGCGGACGCTACCGATTGAGCCACGGTGACTACAGAGAAGAGTTATGTATACAGTACATACAAAATGGAAGTGAGCAGTGGGGATTGTATGCACATATGGGTTTGTGTATTATAAGGATAAATGTATGTGTTGTTTGCTAATTATTAATTAACTATAAATTCCCATTCGATTTAGGGTGGACAGGCAGGTTGGAGCTGGGGGATTAAGATTGAATGCCCTTCCTAACGCTCCACAGTATGTTAATATACGAGTTTGTTACTTCACATGTCGAGCGCTTTAACCAGTGCGCTACCGCGGTTATGAGGATTAGTAGTATATTGTTCAGCCATGTGCTCTGAAGTATAAACAGACACAAGTTGTGTGTTTGTTGTTATATAGTAATATCATAATCTAAATATAGACACACGGAGTTGGGAGTGTTTCTGTCAATAGCAAATGAGAAGAATTTGATTTTAAGTGTTTTATTTGTGTTACTTAAATTTGTGATTAATTTTTGAGAATTTAAGAGACTTGCAGTTAACTATTAGGTCATGTCAGAAGTTTTTTTTTTTTTTATCATCATATCCAGTGTCACTCATATGAAAATTCTTTCTGAAAGTCTCAAAAACTGCTTTTATCTAGCCTTAAACCCCAGCTCGACCCTGTCTGTGTCCACCCCTCTATCGAATGGGATTGATAAAGTCTTATAAACCGGCATAAACACAAACATGTTAGCACTCTTACGAATACCCTCTAGGATGACATGCTAAACCGCAGTGCCAAACAATTTTTTTTCGGATACGATATTATATAATTACTTTGAAAATACATTGAGAGAAACTTAATAAATCATTTTGTCAAACCTTGTTTCTGATAAAAAGAGAATACAGTTTCACTCATTTGAAAATACATTTGAATGAGTTGTTAAACCACAAGAGTGTCTAAAATGTATTAACTGAATGAAAATTCATTCAAAGACTTGAGAAAACAACATTTTAAAATATAATTTTGATTAGATATAGTATTATTGTATATGTTACTATTATTATTATTATTATTATTATTATTTCCCCTTGAGGGAGGGGGGCTAGAATACTTTCATCGTGATCCCCTGGGTGTCGCAAGAGTCCACAAAAATGGGGCGGAGCGAGGGGACTGGGAATCCCCTCCTCTTAATTTTCTCCTCCCGGAGAGTCATAGTATTATGCCTTGACTCAGCCACTCCCCTTTTAAGTTGAAAAATGGCTTATGTATATAGATTGTTGTTGTTGTTGTTGTTTGCCTTTGTATATGTCACAGTTAATCCCCATTTAAATGGGGATGGATAAAAGCAGTTTGGAGCTTGGGAATTAAGGCTGGATGCCCTTCCTAACCTTCCACAATGGACTCGAATTCGGTACTCGTATGAAAATACACGAAAATGACAATCAACCTTATTTTCCACAATTGTACTTGCGAGGAGTAAACCATATTGTCTACAATTGTATATCCAAGGTATAAACCATATTGTCTACAATTGTATATCCAAGGTATAAGCCATATTGTCTACAATTGTATATGCAAGGTATATACTGTATTGTCTACAATTGTATATGCAAAGTATATACTTTATTGTCTACAATTGTATATGCAAAGTATATACTGTATTGTCAACAATTGTATATCCAAGGTATAATCCATATTGTCTACAATTTATATCCAAGGTATAAACCATATTGTCTACAATTGTATATCCAAGGTATAAACCATATTGTCTACAATTTATATCCAAGGTATAAACCTTATTGTCTACACTTGTATATCCAAGGTATAAATCATATCGTCTACAATTGTATATGCAAGGTATATACTGTATTTGTCTACGATTGTATAGCCAAGGTATAAACCATATTGTTTGCAATTGTATATGCAAGGTATATACTGTATTATCTACAATTGTATATCCAAGGTATAAACCATATTGTCTACAATTGTATATGCAAGGTATAAACCATATTGTCTACAATTGTATATGCAAGGTATATACTGTATTTTCTACAATTGTATTTCCAAGGTATAAACCATATTGTCTACAATTGTATATGCAAAGTATAAACCATATTGTCTACAATTGTATATGCAAAGTATAAACCATATTGTCTACAATTGTATATCCAAGGTATAAACCATATTATCTACAATTGTGTATCCAAGGTATAAACCATATTGTCTACAATTGTATATGCAAGGTATGTACTGTATTGTCTACAATTGTATATCCATGGTATAAACCATATTGTCTACAATTGTATATGCAAGGTATATACTGTATTGTCTACGATTGTATATGTAAGGTATAAGCCATATTGTATACAATTGTATATCCAAGGTATATACCATATTGTCTACAATTGTATATGCAAGGTATAAACCATATTGTCTACAATTGTATATGCAAGGTATATACTGTATTGTCTACAGTTGTATATCCAAGGTATAAATCATATCGTCTACAATTGTATATGCAAGGTATATACTGTATTTGTCTACAATTGTATATGCAAGGAACACTGCTAAGTCGAGTCGTCTGGGGTAGAAACCGGTCTTTTGGTCCTCATCTTAATCCAGCTTACATTAAAGATATTGTGGAGGGTTTACGCCACCTGAAGAAGAATGTGGTTGTTGTGCTAGTGTTTGTTTGTTTGCTGGTTGTTTAATTGCTTTTCTCAGAACATGGTATGAGGAAATAATTGTTGTATGAGTTGCGATATAGGTTGTCACATTTACACTAACTTGTGTATGTTTTCATTGTTTCTTGTATAGATAAATATAGAACCGTGGTCGAGCTCACCGTTGAGCTTTAGGAGGGCTATCCAGCCATAATTCCCCAGCTCTGACCTTTCTGTGTCTACCCCTGTTTAGATGGGGATTAATAGTGATACATAAAATGTTTAACAATTATAAGTATAAAGAATTGGCGTTTTATTGTTTAAAATGTATACATTTACAGTCCTTTAAGTATTTAAATATTATTATTTTTTCCTAAATAATAAGCATAAGCTATAAAATAGACTTAGTAGATATATGAGATGCTTTATAAATCAATATGCTTATGGACCCGATTTCTTAAACATTGTAAACCTAGGATACCATATTGTTAGTTAGCTAGACACACACTGATGGATTTCATAAACGCATCTGATACGGTTTTGTGTATGGTTAGGATCCCGTACGGGATCCTAACCATACACAGACCCGCGTCAGATGCGTTTATGAAATCCATTTGTGTGTCTAGCTAACTAACAATATGGTATCCTAGGTTTACACTGTTTAAGAAATCGATCCTTGCCATGCACAGAACCGCGTCAGATGCGTTTATGAAATCCATTTGTATGTGTCTAGCTAACGAATAATATGGTATCCTAGGTTTACACTGTTTAAGAAATCGGGCCATGGTATCTGAATTTTCCTTATGAATTCGGAATTTTACTGAGTGCTAGTTTTTTTTTTTTTTTCAAGATTTACAATTTTCGATTCTTGAAAACATGAATGAAGCTCAGAGCTCTTTGTAAAGAGGAATATTGTTTTTCCTTTGTGTCACTGTTTATCACCGTTCGCTTGGGGTTAAATACAGAGAGGTTGGAGCAGGGATATTAAAGGCTGAATGCCCTTCCTAGCTCCCCGCGGTGGGTACAGACACGGATTTGTCATTTCCCGTTTCGAGCGCGCTAACCAATGCGCCTCCGCGGTCCCCCATGGAAGGAGAAGTAACCCCGAGGAAATACTTGGAAGGTCTTAGATAACCCTGCCCCTCCCCAAGGGTTATGAAGCTGTATAAGATTCAAGTAAGGATTAAGTAGCCTTGGGACGGGGGGCTATGAACGCAGTGGTAAGAACACTCGACTTTAGGGGTGATAGACCTATGTCCGAGCTCACCGCGGGGTGCTTGGAAGGGAATCTAACCATAATTCCCCAGCTCTAAACACCTCTATTCAAATAGGGATTAACAGTGACACAATGAAAAAGATTTGGCATTTCAGTGAAAGACCCCATTTAGAAGGTATTCATCAGTGTAAGATCTCAAGTGGAGTTTATCTTTTCTAGATGTCGCTTCGCATTGATTCAGCAACCTCGCCCCCCCCCCCTTGTAAAGGGATCATAGCTTTTGTAAATAACAGTAGATTACAAGATGTCATCGAAAGCTTACTTATCTTTTACACTCTACCAAAGTGGGTTATTAACAATCATTAGGTACCACTGAAAGGCCATTTTTCATTGTAAAACTCATAGGGAAATTTTCATCTTTACAAGATCCCACTGGGGTTAAACCCCATTACAGAATCCCATATTGTTTTGTTCATCTTTCTGACATCAAGTATGGAGTCATTCATGTTTGTAATTTCCCACATGAGATTATTCATTATTACGAGATCCCATAGGGACTTATTCATCTTTACAAGATCTTGAATAGGGTAAGTTATCTTCATGAGGTCTCATATGTGTTTGTATACCTATGTAAAATCCCACACGGGTTCATTCATCTTTGTGAAATTTTATCTGGGTTATTCGTCTTTACAAAGTCGCACTGGGAGTTCATTAATTTTTCGAGATCCCGCATTGGGTTATTAATCACTTTGAGATCCCACATGGAGTTATTCATCTTTGTGAGATCCCACATAGAAGTGTTCATCTTTTCGAGTTTCCACATGGGGTTCATCATGTTTTCAAGATAACATAAAAGGTCGTTCATCTTTGCAAGATCCCGTGAGGGGTTATTCATAATTGCAGTATTCCATATGGGGTTCATCTTTTCAAGATAACATATGGGGTTCTTCATCTTTTCAAGATAATATATGGGGTTCTTCATCTTTCCAAGATAACATATGGGGTTCTTCATCTTTTCAAGATAACATATGGGGTTCTTCATCTGTTCAAGATAACATATGGGGTTCTTCATCTTTTCAAGATAACATATTGGGTTTTTCATCTTCTCAAGATAACATATGGGGTTCTTCATCTTTTTAAGATAACATATGGGGTTCTTCATCTTTCCAAGATAACATATGGAGTTCTTCATCTTTCCAAGATAACATATGGGGTTCTTCATCTTTTCAAGATAACGTATGGGGTTCTTCATCTTCTCAAGATAACATATTGGGTTCTTCATCTTTTCAAGATAACATATTGGATTCTTCATCTTTTCAAGATAACATATGGGGTTCTTCATCTTTTTAAGATAAGATATGGGGTTCTTCATCTTTTTAAGATAACATATGGGGTTCTTCATCTTTCCAAGATAACATATGGAGTTCTTCATCTTTCCAAGATAACATATGGGGTTCTTCATCTTTTCAAGATAACATATGGGGTTCTTCATATTCTCAAGATAACATATGGGGTTCTTCATCTTTTTAAGATAACATATGGGGTTCTTCATCTTTCCAAGATAACATATGGAGTTCTTCATCTTTCCAAGATAACATATGGGGTTCTTCATCTTTTCAAGATAACATATGGGGTTCTTCATATTCTCAAGATAACATATGGGGTTCTTCATCTTTTTAAGATAACGTATGGGGTTCTTCATCTTGCCAAGATAACATATGGGGTTCTTCATCTTTTCAAGATAACATATGGGGTTCTTCATCTTTTCAAGATAACATATGGGGTTCTTCATCTTTTTCAAGATAACATATGGGGTTCTTCATCTTTGTAAGATCACACTCAGAGATAAGCATCGATCTCTGGTCTGTCACTTTCGGATTCGAGTATTCTAACCACTGCGCTACCGTGGTCCCCGGACACTTGAAAAACTACCAGTACTTAATAAGTGGGAAGTCGGTGGTTGAGGCTTACAATGAGATAAAGTTTTGAGGTTCCTTGGACTCAAGCCAGAAAGTCCAGTACTTCTTTGAGACTCGTGATGTTTGTTAAAAGAGTCCAAGTGTGACCCCTTGGCTTAGTTAATTCATATAATGTATTTATACGTATATCAGTTAAAGACTTGGGGACCGCGATAGCTCAGTGATTAGAACGCTCGAGTCGGGAAGTTACATTCCCGTGTTCAAGCCCATTGCGGGACGTCAGGAAGGGCATCTAAGCAAATTCTCTAGCTCTAACCTGTCCTTGTCCGCCTCAATTCGCATGGAAATAAATAGTGACATTTAAAACGGGGAACAAAATGCTAGCTAAAAATTGTGAGAAAATGTTCTTTATGGACGGGAGTGCCTGGTGCACGGTACTACTGGTTCATTCAGTTACACACACACACACACACACACACACACACACACACACATATATACACATATATATACATATATATATATATATATATATATATATATATATATATATATATATATATAATATAGACAGACGTAATTACATGTGTGTGTGTAAGGAGAATTTTTTTTTTTTTTTATAATTGTGAAACCAGGACGGGCCCCTCCAAAATATAAATATACCCTCATCGGGCCTGGGCGCGAATTAAACATAGAAACAGAGATGGGGAGTGCGCGAATAATTCATAAATTCTTTTTACTGATGATAAATTGTATAAACTGAAGAAAACAAAAGAACATATCACTTAACTTTAGTGGGAAGTGACCCCGTGATCATTGTTACCAGATCTTTACGTAAATGAAAAAAAGTAGTGTCGGCTCCCTATAAATAACTCCGCTTCAGGGGTTAGTATACCTTGGAGACATTCCTTCGAAGGTCTTTTTCTTTTAGACAAGGCTCCTCGCAGTTTTCTAGCTTTCTAGCAATTATTCTTAACTCCCTAGCTATTATTATTAGCTTTCTAGCTTTGCTTAACAACAGATTGTTTCAGAAAAAGTGTGTAATGTTCTTTTTAGCTGTTTTCCCTCTTTATTGTGAGAATTTGAATAAATATAAAAAGCATAAGTGCACGCATGAGTTTGTAAGTGTGCGGGAAAATACAGTTGTTTATTCGAGCAGTAATCAAGTGTGTACGTGCGTATATTCATAGGTACACACACGCACGCACGCGCACACACACACACACACACACACACACACATATATATATATATATATATATATATATATATATATATATATATATATATATATATATATATATATATGTTTGTAACCTGATTATGAAGAGGTAGGCTCTCTCTCTCTCTCTCTCTCTCTCTCTCTCTCTCTCTCTCTCTCTCTCTCTCTCTCTCTCTTTTCGCAAATTTCCAAGTCTAAGCATGTGAAGATAATGGTCTCTCCTCCCTCGAGGCTTCCTTGATCTTATCACCTGCCTTCCATCCATATCCGATTACTGTACCTGTCGAGGAAATGGCAGGTGTTAGGGAATGACACTCTGTTCTCTTTTGTTTCAATAAACTAATCATTGATTAGTCGAATTCTGCTATAAATCCGAAATCATGTGACTACATTGTAATCATTATAGCAGTCTGGCAAGACGAAAACCATTAGTTTTTGCTCACGCGCGCGTGCGCGCGCGCGCGCACACACACACACACACACACACACACACACACACACACACACCACACACACACACACACACACACACACACACACACACACACACACACACACACACACACACACACACACACACACACATGTTGCTACTTAATTCTCTGTGAAATGGGTAGCATGTTTTTACGAATGACTGTAATATGAAATACTGGATGTCGTTGTGATTTTGTTATGCAATATTGATGATACTACTAATTATAATAATAATCATAATAATTATTATAAAATAAAAGTTTTAAAAATGACTCATAAAATCAATAATAACAATAAAAATAATAATAATAATAATTATAATAATAATAGTCACTAATTATTAATTTAAAGTATGATCATAATTATATTATGCTCTAAGCATCTCAGCTTTCAACATTTGTATTACTGAATGTATTATATATCATATAACCGTTACAAACGAGTGTAATTTCATATATTATGGATCTGTTATAATTTCTTTAGAATTATGTGACTACATATTAAGATGATGGCACTCATACATGTTGACAGTTAACTTGGCTCTCTCTGGCTTTGATCTTAAGGTTACAGGTCATTGGATATCATAGTTATCTCTCTCTCTCTCTCTCTCTCTCTCTCTCTCTCTCTCTCTCTCTCTCTCTCTCTCTCTCTCTCAACTTGGGTTAACTTCTACATTAGCAGTTACTTATGTTGAGATGTTTTATTTGGCGTTTGGATGACAGAGAAGCGATGCAAGGGGAGAGTCTCACGGAGGTAGTTCTTGAAGATGAATGGAAATTACAGAGTAGACTTTCTTTAGTTCAAATGCTTGCGTATACAATGGCCTCCCTGCAGAAAGGGTTTATCTCCATCCTATATACTTTCGTATGCAATTTCATGCGTTTACATACTCGGGTAATATATAAAGATCTCTAGCAAGAACCAACAAGGTATTGCAGAGAAAGCGGTAAGAACTCGCGGTTTTTCCGTGTCGTTACTGTCGGGTGGGGAGCCCTAAAGATTTGCGGATACGATATATGCTGGCTGCTGCTGTCATTAAATGTGTTCTGTCAACAGACAGAGTTTAGATTTGTAGTTATTCAAAGATTTCTTGTGTATGGTTTCCGTTCTCATTAGTGTTTCCTCCCTATGTTACTTTCCTGTGAACAGTTTAGGCAGCGGCACCTATTAACGAAGCAAGCTTTGTGTCCTGTATATACCCCCAAGAAGGAGAACTCGGCCAAATTTGCGCTAAGTAGATCTCCAGTACTTTTTGTTCAGTCTTGGACACCAATATCTTGACATCAGCATTATTTCATCCCGAGGTGTCTATGTTTAGTACATATGTATATCTATTTATTTATATCCGTATGAAGTAAATAATTCAAATAAGATTGCGTTAAGTAGATTACAAATACTTTATGCTCAGTTGCTGTCTCTAAAAAAATAAGAATGGACACTCTGACATACTTGCGTCTAAACTCTTGATCCCATGGGCTCTTTCCCCGTTATTTTTGTATGCTGTTTGTATTGTTCTTCAGTTAATAACTCATTCAAGATTGCATTAACTATATCTTCGTCATCTTTGCTCAATCAGTGACTATTTCCAAACAGAATAGACTAGAATCAAAATTCTAAGCCCCAAGGGCTTTTCTGTAGTGCTTGTATATATGTATTTTTTGTTAGTGTACACTCTCGTCATAAGCGAATAACTCCTTCAATATAGTGTTAAGTAGATATTCAGTAATATATATGACTTTGGCCCGATTACTTAAACAGCGTAAACCTAGGATACCATATTGTTAGTTAGCTAGACACACACAAATGGATTTCATAAACGCATCTGACGCGGTTCTGTGTATGGCTAGGATCCCTATGTAAAAGGTTACGATATAAAGGCCCGATTTCTTAAAGAGCGTAAACCTAGGATACCATATTGTTAGTTAGCGTTCAGTGTATGGCTAGGATCCCCCCATAGGGGGATCCTAGCCATACACAGAACCGCGTCAGATGCGTTTATGAAATCCATTTGTGTGTCTAGCTAACTAACAATATGGTATCCTAGGTTTACGCTGTTTAAGTAATCGGGCCTTTATATCTTAACCTTTTGAAGAGGGATCCTAGCCATACACAGAACCGCGTCAGATGCGTTTATGAAATCCATTTGTGTGTTTAGCTAACTAACAATATGGCATCCTAGGTTTACACTGTTTAAGAAATCGGGCCTTTATATCTTAACCTTTTGGATAGGTTTAGTCCTGAATCACCAGACGCCAAGATCTTCTCACGAGAACTCTTGATCCCATGGGCTCTATATTGTGCATGTGTACACGATTTGTTTTTATTTACATACTTTTTGTAGAAGCAAATAACACTCAAGTTAGCATTAAATATATCTTAAGTGTTTTATACTCAGGTTTAAAAGCAATGCACATTAGATCTCTTGAACCCATTTTTGTTTTGTTTTTAATTACATGCGTATACAATATTTTATTGTATATACTCGTGTAAGGCCACTTTCTTACCAGTGTGGCACGTCTCACATGGCATGCTACGTGGCACGTCAGTTGAAAACGAACATCCGGAAATATTTGAAATCTTTCACACAGAAGTGGCGTGACATGTCCCATGTGCCACGCCACTTCTGTGTGAAAGGTTTCATATATTTCCGGATGTTCGTTTTCAACTGAAGTGCCACGTGGCATGCCATGTGCGACGTGCCACTTTGGTGCGAAAACGGTCTAATATATACTGTAAGCAACGCAAATATGATTGCGTTAAGTTTATCTCTAATACAGTATTTTTTTACACAATCTCCAAAAGCATTTTTTGTCTTATATGCGTATACGATTTTTGTTTGTATACTCGCGTAAAAAGGAAATAATCAAGATTGCGTTAAATAGATCTCTCGTACAGTACTTTACGCACATTAGAACTCTTGATCCCATGGGTTTATTAGTCTGTCACTTATGTAACGATTTGTTTTGTTTGTATATACCCGCGTAACAAGCAAATAACTCCATCAAGTTAGCGTTAAGTACTCAATTTATCATACCCTGGCGGATGATGCAATCATGGGGTTTTTCTTGGGACGTTTTGTCTCGGATGCTGCGTCGCAATGATGACGGATGCATCTGAGAGGATATGTGGAGTTAAGGGGATGATGATGATGATTAAAAAAAAAAAAAAAAAAA
>JAXCGZ010000194.1:97500-102500 GCA_037179515.1 Halocaridina rubra
AGCTGCAGGACAGGGAGAATGTTTATATAATTTCTTTCCTGAATTCAGGGTATAATTGCTTCCACTAGTAGCCTCCAATTACCCACTGATATACTCGTGCCTGCTCAATGGTTAGAGGACTCGACTCAGCAAGGGAGAAACCCATGTTCGAGCCCATCTCGGGGTGTTAGGCAGGGCATCCATCCGTAATTAGTCAGCTCCAAGCTGTGTTCACCCTCTTTTGAACGGGGATAAATAGTCTCGACTCTACTTTTTTGGTATTTTTAGTTAAGATCTATTTTTTCCCCGCCAATACGAGTCCTATGGCATTGACAGACTGATCTTAATACCAGAGGGTTAATGCTGGCGTCACACATAGCCAAAACTCCTGACCCGACTCTTATGACCGCGTTCCGACGGAATCTTCGCTCAATCCTTGGAGATCCGGCAGATTTTTTAGCCGACAGGTGCATTCCTGTGCCTGTCGGAAGTGCGTCATACGTCCGCGTAAGCAGTCCTATGGATCGTAATTGCAATCGTATGGAGTAGTTTGGACGCGTAATTTAGTGTACGACTGATCGTACGCAAATGTAAGTCTCATCATAGAAAACGGGAAATTTAAATTTTTGACCGTTACGACTGGGCCAACCATGCTCCCGACGCTCCCGACCCACCGTAGGGGAACGTACACGTTCGTAGGGGGTTGTACGCAGTTGGGAGGAATACTGTAATTCCCCCGAAGGAAGGGTATCGTGGCAAGAGAGAATGGTTTAAAGGACGACGTTTGTAACTTTAATTTTAACATTTTATTCCCATATAGATATGTAATTTATTTTAAGTCATTTGTTTTTCACATATTACAATAACTGATCTTAATATGTTTCATTTTCATTATTTTATACTGAGAAGATATTAAGTTTAATATTTTGCATTTAATAATGTAATAATGTTTCATCTTTGTCATTCACAGAATCCTTCAAATGTAAGTTGTATGTACTGGTAAACGCAAATAAAAAGTAATTTGGTATAGTTATATTTGCCCTTACTTTTCCATTTATATAATTATGTTAGAATTGATCCTAGTGAACAATAAATATATGGAATATATATATATATATATATATATATATATATATATATATATATATATATATATATATATATATATATATATATATATATATATATATGGGATATTTGTGAAAGTATAACCCTGATTTATATATTTGGCACCAGCTACTTATATATATAAGTAAATATAAGGCACTGGAATGGGGAACCACATCAAAATACAACAGCAAAATATGAAATTTAACAACACTCACTGCAAGAACACATGAGGGAATAAATAAATGCACTAATATCATGGTAAACAATAAGAAATGCACTAATATCATGCTAAAACAATAAGAAATGCAGCAAGCGGAGCTGGAAAACTGAACGCCCAGGACTGGGTTGCCAGAAATGAGACCACGCATGCGCGCGGTCTTTTCGTACTGCGTTGCCAGACGTATAAGCGAATTTTTAAATTTTTAACGGTTCCAGACCCGGAGGACTGCGTACGCCGGGTAGGATCGATCCTCTGGATCGTACGCGGGCGTACATCTTTTCCTACGCCCGCGTACTATCAAGAAGATCGATCTTACCCGTCGTACGCAGTCTTCTACGACTGATTTGGTCTTCCGAATCACGGAGATTATTGGGTGCAGCAGCCAATTATCGTAGGCCCTCCACGACGGCTCAGGACCCCCTCGATTTTTTTAAACTACGTGGGACCGTTAGGATTCCGTCGTACGCGGACGAAAAATTACACCCGATTATCGTAATGACGTCATTTCTGCCGGGAGGATTCCGTCTTTAGACGGTTTTAAGAGTCGGGTCGGGAATTTTGGCTATGTGTGATGCCAGCATAAGTCTCTCTCTCTCTCTCTCTCTCTCTCTCTCTCTCTCTCTCTCTCCCGATAAGCTAGATCAAACTAGTGTTCATTGATATTGCAAAATCAGTTTTTAATCCGCTAGAATAAGACCCTTTTTTATTATGATTATATTGCGGTAGACAATATTACTACTACGTGAAATCCTTGAAATCTCTACCTGCCTTCCATTGTCGGAATAGGAATGGAAGGCAAGAGAGAGTCCCGTGGCCGCCGCCGGGCTTTCAGCTAGTCTTTAGAGCCCTAGAGGGATCTCTCTCTCTCTCTCTCTCTCTCTCTCTCTCTCTCTCTCTCTCTCTCTCTCTCTCTCTCTCTCTCTCTCCCCGAAGCATTTCTTGTTAGTTTCTTGAAATATTTTCCCTGATAACGTACTTCGCTTGCTCGGGCCTAGGATATTAGGCCCTGAAGGATAGTCTGCTTCCGTTTTGAATATTCCAACCTAACCTAACCTGACCCAACCCAACCCAACCCAACCTAACATAACCTTATCTAGCCAAACCTAACCTAACTTACTGTAAGCTGAAGGGATATTACCCTCAGGGATCCCTGTTGATCATTGTCTCTTTAAAAAAAGTACTTTATTATTATTATTATTATTATTATTATTATTATGATTATTTAATTTTCTTTATAGCTTCAATTTCCCACTCACGTTCCCTCTCCACTCCTTTTTATTGCCCTCTCAGCATCCCTCCCTCATCCTCTTATTTTACAACCAGCATCCCTTCCCATCTCTATTACTCTCCAATCTTCTGGCATCCTCCCCCCTCCTATTTTTATTCGGAATCTCATAAAATTCTTCAGTATATCTTTCTCGTGTCTAACCTTTCCAAAATTCAAGCAGTTTATCTTGTCTACCTACCGTGTATAAATTTTATTTATCTATATTTTCAATTTGTGTATTTTTTCCCTAAAGATAGTAGCTAGAATTTTTTCTCCCGTTTCTGTATTACATGTATGCTTATGTGTTGTTGGGTGTGTGTGTTTGTGTGCTTGTGTATGTATAGTTACTCTTTTATATACTTACTTGCTTTTTAGTATGTATTTATATGTCTGTTTGTCAATCAAGTTACTTATTCATCTCTCTACTCGTCTTTACTATCTATATACCTATGTGTATTTCCCTATTTAACAGTTGTTGATAGAATAGAGAGAGAGAGAGAGAGAGAGAGAGAGAGAGAGAGAGAGAGAGAGAGAGAGAGAGAGAGATCAAACACAAGACATCTTGAAATAGTGTAGAATTAGTGGTATATACGACACCTTTAGAGCTAGGTGAACTTTTACCATTAGTAACAGAGAAAGGATAAATGGAATTTTCGTTCGAAATGAGGTTGCGAAGCACTTGGGGTTTGGAGGAAGGGGTTTAGTCTGTATCCCCCATGATGGAGAGGTTAGTTTCTAAGTTCGTTAAAGGACTCGTTTAGAGCTTGCGAGTTGCCTCTGTCATATCCTTTGAATGATCTTGAAAATGACCAGTGGGATGACCCTATTTTGTACTGGTAGTAGTAGTATATCTGTGTGTGTGTGTGATTACCTAATTGTGTTTACGGGAAAGAGCCCAAAGCTCGTATCTTCCCGTCTCCTGATCGCTTCCATTTTATACTTAGTGATACTTATCATACCTGTCCTTAAAACTATGGATTGAGATAGCATTAACTACCTCCTCGCTTAGCCAATTCCAATTATCAACTACTCTTACACTGAAAAAGTATTTCCTTACATCCTGCAAAGAAGTTTTCTTACGAAGCTTCAAACTATGACCTCTAGTTCTAGAGCCAGCCATATCAAAATATCGATCCCTATCCACTCTATCATAACCATGAAGGAATTTAAAGACTGTCACCATATCCCCCCTCACTCTTCTAGCTTTGAGTGATGGTAAGTCTAATTCCCTCAGCCTCTCATCATAACTGAGATTGCGTATTTCTGGCACCAGTTTCGTGTGTGTGTGTGTGTTCAGTCGGCTATCTTTCTATCCATCTAGCTGTCTATTTCTTCCTTTACTATCTTACTGTTCCCGTTAGCAATTCATTATATATATATATATATATATATATATATATATATATATATATATATATATATTCACGATATGAATTCCATAAACTCAGTGTCCTTTGATTTCACTATTATATGAGTATTTACTATTTTGTGCAAACCTATTTGCATGTACATAGTGCATATGATTAATGCCCATTTACCTTGTGGGTGACCCAAGCAGAGTGGTGTCGGAGGGTTGAATTGTGACAACCCCGTATCCCCAAGGAGTTATTGAGGTATATTAGCCTTTGATGAATATGTGTGTGCTTTGACTCGGCCACACCCTTTCACGTGGGATTGAGGTCATTGCATATGTATGTATGAACGTTGAATGTGCATTTTCGCAAGTGGAGATACTGTTCCACCATTGATCCAGCTCTTTTAGAAGTTTTTATTCAATAATTTTGCCAAGTTGAAAGAGGCTACTTCAACCTTATTCCCATATGGCTCTTCCTAAAAGACACCGGATGAGCCAGACGTTGTATCTGCTGAGCCACTGCAACAGTTATTCTCATGTTCATATGATGTCGCTGTATTTTACTTGCTTCTTGGAAGTTTAGTGTATAAATTTATTCCAGATTTTACTGCTGGGTGTCGTTCCTGATACCAACTCGATGCATTGAACTTGTATAGGGACCGGCACTGAATTTAGCTGTCTCGCTTCCCTAATGGCTGGCATACAAATTGTTAATATACATTCATAAGTCTCTTTATTACCCATCCTCCATATCTCTGGGTCCTCTGTACTTTGACTGTTTCTTTCTGTCTATTGTTTTCCTTTGTGTGACATTACCTCATCTCTGCCTTGTCCTTAATCTTTATCTTTTCCTTCGTCTTGGTATTTTCTCGTGCCCGGGCCTTTATTGATGAGGGCAGTTTCTGCCTGTCTCGGTGTCACACTCATTAAAAAAGTATCCAGATTAATATAAGGATCACTCTCTTGTTATCTCCATCGGAGACTTAATTTTTCGTTCTGGTTGTAGGTTTTGCGGCCTTTTGTCCATTCTGACACCAGCGCTCTCAATTGGTCCGGTCTTGGGACCGGCA